>JANDJZ010000017.1:0-274242 GCA_027943245.1 Acanthamoeba sp. SK_2022b | reverse complement strand
CGCCGGACCTGCGGTTCACCACCAACAGCAACGACGCCTACGCCTGCACCAACGGCGACCGGATAGCCCACCCCGGGCGCCTGTCGTGGGTGAGCACGGAGGGCAACGCCGAGCTCGCCGACGTCCCCGAGCCCATCGCCTCCATCACCGAACGCGAGTTCCGCAGCCAACACCGCCCGGCCGCCCTGATCGCTCCGTTCAGTTCTCCCAGCCCGGCCTCCCCCCCGCCGGTGCGGGACCGACGGGACCGCGGAGGCCCGCCAGCCGCATCGGAACGCTCGCACGCCGAGGCCGAGGCCGTCGATGGCCACGGCCATGGCATGTCCGCGCGGTACGTGTGCTGGGCAGAGATGCGCGGGCTGCGACCGACCATGGAGGACACCATCTACATCAACCACGCCCTGCGTCCCGATACCCAGCTCTACGCCATCTTTGATGGCCATCGCGGCAGCGACGCCGCGGAAATCGCGGTACGCCCTCTCCCCTCTCCCCACTCCGTGTCCTCTGGGCCATCGATTGACTGGACCCGATTGGGGTGGGCGATACACAGGCGGCCCACGTGGGGAAGGCGTTCGACCACGCCCTGCGACAGTACAGCGACGACACGGGCCAGGCCATCTTCGCGGCCTTCCGAAAACTCGAGGACATTGTCCTCGATTCCAAAACCGAGGCTGGCTGCACTGCCGTCGTGGCCCTCGTGCGCGCAGGTAAAAACCAGCGGTTCGCCGCTGCTCGCTCGCTCTTGTCATGCACGCACGCGAGCCTCGTCGAATGGCTCACTGTGCTGTGCCTGGCCGCCGGCCGACCCGCAGGAGTCCTCTGGCTGGCGAACGTGGGTGACTCGCGGGCGGTGCTTTCTCGAGGCCGCGTCGCGGAGCGGCTGACGGTCGACCACACCGGCAAGCTTAGCGAAGAGCGGCAAAGAATCCAAGAGCTGGGTGGCTTTGTAACCGAGAAAGGCGCGCATTCCCATCGCGAGCCCTCTTCCCTCTCTGGTTTGCGCTGATGGCAGGCCCGTGGTGCTCGACCGTGTGCAGGGCGAGTGATGGGCGACCTGGCGGTTTCTCGCTCTCTGGGCGACGCCAGCATTCGGCCATTCGTCAGCGCTGTGCCCGAAGTCAAACGGTAAGTTGGACGTCTCCCCCTTCCCTTCCGGCTGCGACTTGACATGCGCGGCACACGCAGGGTGGAGCTGAACGAAGAAGTGGAGTTCCTGGTGATGGCGTGTGACGGCGTGTGGGACATGATGTCCGACCAGCTGGCGGTGGACTCCGTGGCTGCCTGCCCGGATTCTCACCTCTCCGCTACGATGCTGCGGGATCGAGCCTTCCTGAGCGGCAGCACCGATAATATCTCCGTCGTGGTAGTCTACTTTGCTACCTCCTTGGCCGAGCAACCCACCAACTAGCTTGTCGGCGCCCGTGTCCTCCCTTCTCTCCTCCTCTAACGTCAGGTCAACTTGTTGTAGATAGTAAGTCGCCACCACTCCCCCGCTTCTTCTGCTACATGAGTTGGAGTGAGACAAGGGCACTGAGGGGTACAGATTACAGATTTGGCCACGCTTACGCCCGGACGGTGATCACACAACCCTTGGAAGCTCACGAATCGAGGAACTGCTGAAGGAGGCCTTCGTCATGATCGTTGAGGAGTCCGTTGAAGTACTCGTGGTCGTCCAACGGCGGAGGCGAGGGAGCCTCGTATCGATCCCGATTCCCGTCGTCGTCTACAGCTTCACCCTGCTGCTGGTTGTCTTCGGTCTCGCTCTGGTAATCCGTTTGGGCTCTCGTACTCGAGTACGAGAACAGGGCCGACTCCCCCGCGGAGCTGCTCTCGGAACTCGGCGGCAGAGGCGGCGTGGCCGAGTCAAAGTCCGACCTGAGCATGGACGACGGCGAGAAGCCCGGAGTGGAGGCCTGTGGGGTCGCCGAGCCACCACCGGCGTCGTAGTACCACTGGTGAGAGCGCGAGGACGACACGGGGGGCAGGAAGGCCGCGGGCGACGTCAAGCTCTGGTGACCAGCGGACGGTCCCCCGCCTCGCGCCTCGCCTCTCGGTTGCAACTCCTGCTTGGCCAGGAGCGGCGCCACCAACAGTGGTCGCTGTGGCTGCGGGAGGGCCAGCTCTGAGGCGTCTCCCTGGTGTCGCCACGATACGGAGGTGAGAACGGCCGTTCCGACGTGGCTCGCGTTATTGATTGGGGGGGGGATGAGGTGAACAAGGTGGACGTGAAGAGAGGCGAGGGCGCACCGATCTGGACGATGTTTGGGCGTCTTGGATGTGTCGGCGCTGGATGTCCTCGATGAGGTGCTTCTTGTACTTGTTCTTGACAAGATCGAGGGTCGGGCAGGACACGCAGTTGTTCTCAATTGCGTCCATCTGCGCGGCGAGCATGGAGAACTGGTTCGCCCGCAGCAGGATGCCCATGATCATGTCCAGCATGAGCACCACCCCGGCGATCACGAAGCGGAAGTGCGGCTTGCGCGAGTCCTGCAGGAACCGGTTGGCCCAATGCAGGCCCGTCTTGTAGTCGCCCAAGCACATGTAGCATTCTGCTCTCGCGCGCGAGTTTGGCAGTCCCGTGTGAATGAGAGAGTGCGCCGGTGAGGCACAGGCGAATGAAAGGAAAGAGAGGAAGAAGGGGGAGAGGCGTACCGGCGCGGAGGGCGGTGATGAAGGCGAGCATGGTGAGGGAGGTGGAGGGGCTCGGGGCGTCCATGCCTTCCAGGCCGCGAATCTCGTCGTCGAGGTCGTCGAGCGCCTGGATCAGCTTTCGGAACACGATCTGTTGCTCCGGCGAGACGGAACCCAGCGTGGGGGACGACACGGCCTTGAATAGGTTGATACCCGCCACCACGCTCGTCATGATCCCTGTTCACACATCGTGCATAGCGCGTCAGCTCATGGAACAAGGAAATTCCAATCAAAGGCCAAGCAGCACGAGAGATTGGGATGGGCTGATAGGAGAGGAGAGGTTACCTGTGGCACCGGTGACGAAGCGGAGGTGCCGGAACATGTCGTAGGGGACGACGGAGTTGGCCGACTGGGTGATGGGGTAGTAGGGCATCTGCTTGGCCCGTCGCAGCTCCTGCTTGAGCTTGACCATCTTGGCGAGGTCGCTCGAGCCGTGCCGGAAGGTGAGGCTGTGCATGCACAAGCATCGGTGGTAGACGTCGCTGTGGAAGGCGCCCAGCTGGGCGATGATGTTGATGGCCAGGGTGAGGTAGTACTCGCTGCGCTTGGCGTCAGCCTCCCAGTACATGGTGTGGTGCGACATGGCGATAAGGGCCAGCGCCACGCTGTAGTCCGTCGCGTCAAAGAGGTAGCCCAGATGCTGACGCGCACGCATGTAGAACTCCATGTGCGACTTTTCGTCGCCGTGCATCAGCGCGCCTGCATCACACGCGTGATCGAGAACCACCCGTGTGAGAGAGAGAGAGAGAGATACAACTGAGCCGCGCTTGACCGAGAGCAATGTGTGTGGCACGGTCCGCGTACCGATGGCCAGACAGAAGTTGACGGAGAGGGAGAGGGCCGACCTGTCCTCGGCGCCTTCGTTGGTGCAGAGGAGATGCCGCGCGTTGTTGTGATCCAACGCCGCTGGATCGAGCGGGCTGATCGTCCATATGTGATTCCTGTACCGACATGTTTCAGCACACTGGGACTAGCGCACGAACGGCGACGGGTGGGGAGTAGGAGAGGAGTCCATGGGCGCGTACTTGTAGGTGTTGAGGTACTCCAGCCAGATGCTGAGGTAGTGCAGGTGGGCGTCGAGCGTCCACAGGTTGGCCTTCTTCTCCCTCGTCGTGCGCAGGCGCTTGCTCTCGCCAGCGTACTGCTCGAGGGCGAGCCCCGGGTTGCCCTGTCGTCGCTTGGTCCCGTTTTGTTGGGGCAGCACCACCGCGTGCTCCCCTTCCTCCTCGTCAGACGAGAAGTCGCTGTCCTCGTCTTCGTGGCCGTCGCTCTCCCTCGCGCCTCGTGCCGCTTTAGACTTGGGGCCTGGTGGGCAATTAAATAAAACATTAAATGAGAAAAAGCGGCGAATATAGCGTTCGGCTAAATTTCGCCGGTAGCCGAGGGACCCGTTGCATCTCAACAGTGTTCCTAGAAAAAAAGCTAACCTAAAGAAGCCAAGAAAAGCTGCGGCAAGAAAGCAGCATAAGGACCACCAACCACTGAAATCGGTGACGTACGAGATTTGGACCTCGGGCCGCTGCCGCCACCCGAGGCGCGGGGCTTCATGAAGTGCAGGCCCGAGAACAGCTCCAGCGAGGGCAGGCCGCCGTCGAAGTTCTCGCCGTCGGCGCTGCCGTGCGTCGGTCGGTTGTCGAGGGGCCACGGCGCCTGGGCGCGCGGCCGCTGCTCGCCGCCAGATCGCTGCGGCTGGTATTGGTTGGGATATCCGGCCGTGGGCGCTTGCACAGGGTCTGGGCCACTGCCTCCGTGCGGGGAGCAGTGCGAGAGGCCGCCGCTTGATGAGAGTCGCCCCTGCCTTTCCTTCTTGATCTCCTGCAGAAGCGTCGCGGCGGTGTGGACGCGCGACGGAGGTGGTGGTGGCTGGTCTTCCCTTTGGTTGTAATGAGCCGAAGGATTGCCCTTGCCCTCGCCGTCGGCCAGTACGGATCCCGCAGCCGCCGGTTGGAAGGGCTTTCCACTGTTCTTGTTGGCCTTGACGCTGTTCGGCGGCCCGTCGCCGGGGCCAGCTTGGTTCCTGCATGAAGCCCCCAAGACGAGCTGAGCAAAGCGGCGTTGCGGAACCAAATCCCTCCCACCTTCAAATAAAGCGAG
Source organism: Acanthamoeba sp. SK_2022b (assembly GCA_027943245.1). Lineage (NCBI taxonomy): Eukaryota > Discosea > Longamoebia > Acanthamoebidae > Acanthamoeba > Acanthamoeba sp. SK_2022b. The sequence continues at coordinate 269,457 of JANDJZ010000017.1, read as the reverse complement.
AACGGACACATGCACACGTAGGCACATACCGACTGCGCCGGGAGAACTTGAGCCCGCAAGCGTTGCAGAGTCTGTACGACAGAGAGAGGAACGCGGGGTTGGGGTTGGAACTTGGCCAAGCAACAGCTGATTGAGTTTGGTGTGGGATGGGCATGAAGGGGAGGAGGCAGCTCACGTACACGGCGCCGTTGGGCCCTCGTCGCCAGCAGGGGGTATTGGTGGTCTCGCACTGGGAGCACGACTTGGCGCCAGCACCACCGGAACCGTGCTGTGCGCCAGCTGCCGAGGGCTGTGAGGAAGAGGAGGCAGCAAGATGCGCACCTAGAAAGGTTGCGATTTGGGTTGGGGTGGAAGAGGAGAGAGAAGCGCCAGGGAAGCTTTGGGCAGAAGAGGAGGAGGAGCAGAAGGAAGAGGGAGGAGCAGAAGAGTGAAGTGACGGTTTGAGATGATGGGGTCCCACCGTGGGTCCAGCACCGGCATGCTGTGCCAACGGAAGATGTAGAGCTGGAGGAAGTGTGCCACTCAGCTGGAGATGGGGATTGGAAGCCGGAGCCGACGAGGGATTCGTTTGTGGCAAGGATGAGGCAACCTGCATGACAAAGGAGCCGTTGCCTCGCTTTCTCGCGTCTCGTGGCTGGGGTGAAGAGAGATGAAAAGATTGAAAAGAGAAGGCTGGTGAGGTTGCGAAGGGCCGCTGCGCCGACTGACGATAGAGAGAGAGAAGCACAAGGGGCTCGCTCGTGGGGGGAGCTCGTGCGGAGGCCGTGAGCGTAAAAGGGGTGCGTGGAGACCAGTACACCTTTTCCGTTCTGGACTGAAATTTCGTCAGGCCGGAGCAGACACGGCCAAGAGGCCCCTTCGTCCATTGGCTACAAATTGTGCGGAAGATATTTCCCACCAACCGTTTCCCATGATTTTCTTTGTGTCAAAACTGGCTAGTGTGAGCCGATTGGGCAGGACCACCGAGGCGGAGAGGGGGAAGGGCCTCGGGGATAACTGCTCAGGTGTCTGTGGTCTCTAGGTCGGAGAGGCTGTCGTTTACGCTGACTGAGCTGTACGCATGCCGAGCGTAGTTGATACTGCGCGTGGTGGGTGCGAGACCTGGTTAGGTCTACCGGCAGACATGAAGGAAAAGAGGGAGTGCCGAACCGTCCGACATCGGCATACTGACGCCGGAAGAAGCGGGCGTGAAGTGAAGGGACGGCAATGCGCAGTATCTCTTCCAAAGAGGCGAGTACGATAATGGGCAGCACAATGAAGGGTGACACGACGATCATGAGCAGGTGCTGCCACCAGCGGTAGCGCGACCACACCTCCTGGTTCGACAAGCCGTACACGACGCAATTCAAGAATCCTAGCAGACGCCACACGACAGCGCGGAGACACAGCCAATGAGCCGAGCCAAGCGTGACCCACCAGAACAAGAAGAACGCACCTTGGGCCGGAGAGAAGGCGTTCTGGATGAAGCCGAGCCAGAAAAACCAGCAATGCGGATAGATGTAGGACTCGATGTGTGAGGCGACGTTAGGGGCCCAGCAGACGGCGTACACGAGCACGAACAGGGCGAGCCGATGCTGGATCTTGGCTGACAGATGGTTCTTCGTTCCTGGCAAGCGCAGTCAGAATCGTTTCTTCTGCTCCGGGCGACCCGTTTGCGAGAATTGACTCACCTCGGTGCTTTCGGCTTCTTCGCTGCACGTAAAAGGCGATGATGCCATAGAGAAAGATGTTGACGAAGAAGGAAACGATCATTGGAAGCTCCCAGAAGATAAACAGGTACGGCTCCTTCGGGTGACACCTGGATGTAGGAGGATCGCCAAGATCAGTCTCGTGACCTCATTGCACGCATGCACGCACACCCGCGACGCGAGGAGATACCATCCGCTCTCGGTTTTCTGATACCACCCAGCGGCCAGCAGGATGATACAAAATACTGATAAGGAAGAAAGCTGACGGTGAGCATGATGACCGCTGCAGGCGTGGGTTGGCCAGACGCGAGGGAGAGAGAGAGAGAGAGAGAAATACCCAAAGGTGTGCCCCAACACACGATGTGAGCAACTATCATGAACACACTAGTCCAGTCGTACTTCTTTCCCGCGCTCGTGCCTTTGCTCCCCTGTTGGAAAGGGCGGCTCATGTGAATCCAACGCCAAGCAAGCGCACCTGCTCTCCTCTCGGAGACGTACCTCGGAGAGCATCATGTCCTTGTGCCATACAATGGCGTAGAACAGGTAGAAGGCGATGCACGATGACCAAAAGAACGATGACACAACTGAGAACTCGATGAGGCTCCGCAGCGTGAGGCACGTCACCCAACTGTAGTCCGAGGCGGCGAACAGCCAGCTCTGGCTCAGCGCAATCGCAAACGACGCCAGCAAATCTGAAGAGAGCCAGCACGCGGGCGAAAGTGTGGATTTAGTGACGAGCACGTTATTCGTGAACCGTGCATTTCATTCGTCGGCGGGAGCAGTTGCGTACCGGCAATGGCCAACCAGAAAATGATTTGGGAGATGACCAGGCGCCGACTGAACATGAGGTAGTGGACCACCACGAATGAGCTCCCCATAAGGCTGCCCGCGGGAGAAGGCCCACCGTCGAAGGACCACGCGTGAGCCACCAATAAAAAGTAAAATAAAATAATTTTATTTTCCACAAAAACAAAAGAAGAAGCTACCTGAGAAGGGCAGAGGCGAGATTAACGCCTCCCAAAATCTGGGTGTCTTCTTGCGTGTACGCATCCTGCAGAGGGCGGTTAGCTTCATGATTCACAACAGCGCATGGAAAGAGCGTACAATGCATCCAAAATAGTGTTCGACACTCATCTCTCAAAGTGTCTGTCTCTGTACAGTTGCCAAAAAGGCTTGCCCGTGCTTCCCGGGGTTCTGAATCTGGACTCTAATCCTGCCGAAGATTAAATGTAGGAATGTCACACAATCCTCTGCCGTTGTCCGTTGTGGAATGAATGAACTGGGCTACGCGATTTCTGCAGTACTGGAATGCGATTGCATTCCAAGGCTTTTTTGCCCGCCAATGAAATACCAACGCAGCTTGGCCCTATTATTTGTTTTTTGTTTTGTTTTTTTTTCTTTTTTTAACCACATAAAATAACGGCAGCTGCACGTACGGGCCATGGAGGAAGAGAGAATCAGGAAGAGAAACGAATTACAGGAGTGGATCAAGCAGCGCTATCCCGTGCTGGACATCACTATTGAGGGAGATCTCGAAGCTGGTGCTGCAGAGGTGTTCACTCATTTCTTTCCCAAATGGGATAGGTCCAAGATGCACCTTCACCAGTTCACGGACGGAATTACCAACAAGCTCTACAAGGTGCCTTCCATCGCTTTTATATTCATTTTATTATTATTTTCTAGCTGTCTATCTTTTTGTATGCCCTCCTCCCGCACGAGGAAGAGATTGAGCTCCACAGAACTACCTTCTTGATTTCTATTTTTACTCTCTGATTGATTGAACTGGCAAACTGACCGGTCAGGCGCTTGCAGGTTGTGGCGCAGCTGGAAGAGACGCCGCGAGGGGAAGACTCACCGCCAGAGAAGACGGCCCTCGTCCGCATCTACGGAGAGCGCACCGAAATCATGATAGACCGGTTCGTCCACCACACAACCACCACGGGCAGCCCACAGTCCCAAAGCGCGGAAGCTTCCGCCACGACCGCTTCTCCCCTTTAACTCCGATCACAATATGCCGGTCGTTGGGCACCGATGCTCCACGCAGGGAGAGCGAGCTGACGACGCTGGTGTGCCTGGCCAAGCTCGGCATCTGCTCTCCGCTCTACGGTCGCTTTAACAACGGTATCTGCTACGGGTTCGTGGAGGGCAAGCCCTTTACGCCTGACGACATGAAAGCGCCGGAAAAGTTCAAGCTTGTACTGACTCCCTCCGTTCGTTTTGTTTGCGTGCACTTATGAGTGCAATGCTCGCTCTGCCACCGCCTTCTGTAAATCTCACCTTTGCGCTCTTGAAGGTGGCGCACCAACTGGCGCTGTTCCACGCGGTGGACGTTTTTGGCGAGCGAAAGCCTGCCCTGTTCAGCACTCTCCGAAAATGGTTGCAGGAGATTCCTGAGTCGTTTGATGACCAGGAGAAGAACAGGCACGCCTCACTCCCTTCCCCCCCGCGCGCGATATCTTCATCCAACTCACTTGTGAGGTGGTGTAACGGCACAGACGGCTGCAGGAACAGTTCTCCATGAAGCAATGCGTGGAGGAACTGGAGTTCCTGGAGGAACAGCTGGGCGGGTCATCCTCGGATATTGTGTTTTGTCACAACGACCTCCTCTGCGCCAATATCCTCTACCAGTCGGCCTCGGCCGAGGAGTGCAAGCCTGCTAAAGTGCGGTTCATCGACTATGAGTATGGAAACTACAACTGGCGCGCGTATGTTCCTCCCTCCTCCCTCCACTCTTAGCGTGGTCGCTCCTTCTCCCTCACGGCTGGCCCGACAGTTATGACATCGCGAACCACTTCTGCGAGATGATGGGCTACACGGTCGACGCCTCTCGCTTCCCCACGAAGGAGTTCCAGCTCGAGTGGCTCCGCGCCTACATCGCCGCCCAGCGCCACATTGGCAAGAACCCTGCGTACCAGGCCGCCGAACCAGTACGGACTCGCCGAGCTTCCCCAGCGCAATGTCCGTTGCAACGCATCAGTGACTAATGAGCATGCTGTGGTTGGTTATGAAAAACACAACCAGAACTATGGCGAAGAAGACGCAGTATCGCAGGAGGACGTGGAGGCTCTGTACGAGGAGGTGAAGCGGTTCACTCCCGCGCCGTCTTTCCATTGGGGCGTGTGGGCGCTTGTACAGGCCCGCTACTCCTCGCTGGAGAGCTTCGATTATATCGGCTATTCCTCCAAGCTCTTCGAGCGCTACTACACAAGAAAGGAGGAAGTTTACGGCTTCAGGCACGGCAAGTCCGCAGCGGCCGCGGCCAAACAAGAATGAAGAGATACGCCAAACACGGCACAGACACCAGCTGACGGGATGGTGCTGCGCGTTAGTGCTCGACTGGATCTTTATTATTTTATTTTATTTATTTGCAATTTTGTCAATAAACAAGCATCTTCTTTGTTCGGCCTACGACCACTTGTTAAATATGGTGGATATGATCAAAGAAAAAGCGGAGGAAAGAAGAAACAAGATCTCCGCAGAAAACAACACAGGAAAAGAAAGAAAATGTTGTGGAGATCTGCCCAAAAGTCGTTCGCACATTACGTCGCAATAATTGCTAGATGGATTGGGGGACGGAGAACTGCTCACCGAAGGAAAATGGTGAGACGAAGCGGGGGAGAAAGAGGCAAAGAGAAGATTCCCCTTCTCTAGAGGAGGGCACATCAACTCTCCCACCTTCTCTTAGCCCCGCCGAAATCATCACACCACTCATCAAGGGGGAAATGTTCTCTACGGTCGGGACTGAACTAATGGAGCTTGAGAATTCGATAGAGAAATTCAACACCTTCTTGCGGCATCACGAGATGTTTCCCTACCTCAACGAATTTGTCCAGCAGTTCTTCGATCTCTCCAAGCGGGTGAAGACGCGGATGCAAGACTTGCATACTCTTTACTCATTCTTGGTTCGTGTTCGCCCGCCTTCAGCTCTTGCCCGCTTCCTCTTCCTTCCCTCACTCCGTGCTCGCCTTCTTTCCGCTCCGTTTCACGCACGTGACAGAATGGTCATCAAATGTCGGCCTCGAAGACGTCGGCGGGCTACTTCAGCGTGTTGCCCCAGGAACTGTGCCTCTACATCCTTTCCTTCCTCGAGTGGCGAGATTTGTCCACCATGAGCCTGCTCAACCGTCAGTGGCAGAGTCTCTCGAGGGATAACATGCTATGGAAAGCCCTCTGCGCCAAGCATTGGAAGGAAATGTGGAACTCATCGACGAGGGGGGGCCTCACCACATCTTCGACCGATTTGTCGACCCTCTCCACCCTCTCTTTCGCCTCGCCTTCGTCGTCTACCTCCTCCGAGGAAGAGTCGGGCGAAGAAGGCGGTGGCGGTAGAGGCTCACTCGGGCTCAAGAGGAAGAGAGCTAAGCTGGACCTTTCCACGCCTGAGGCGGACTCCTCAACCCTGACCCAGCCGCTAGGCTGGCAGGACGTGTTCAAGAGCCGGCTCCTGGTCGATCGGAACTGGCGGATGGGGAACTGCGCCGCACGCACTCTGGCCCCTCAGTCGGAAGTGGAGAGCGCCGCCTTCTGTCTTCACTTTGATGATGAGCGCTTCGTCACGGCCACCGACACCATCGAGGTATGCCTCCTCCACATGCCAGAATGGCACGCCCCGATCAGGTCGGGCACGACTTGGGGGCGGTTTGAGGGACCGCTGCTTACTTCTTCTCTTATGCGGTACCCCAGGTGTTCAACGTCAACACGGGCGAGCTGATCCGAACGATGCGCGGTCACACGGACTCAGTGATGTGCTTGGACTTCAACAAAAAGTGGATCGTAAGCGGTTCCAAAGGTGTGTCGTTTGGCCGCTCTCTTGCTCTCCCTCTCCAGCGCTTATGACCAACCGTGTCCGTTCCGCCACAGACAACACGATCCGCGTGTGGGACGTCAAGACCGGGAATGTGAAATACGTTCTCGACGGCCACGCCAACGGTGTGCGCACTGTGCGGTTCGATGACAAAATAATAGGTACGATTGGGTCCAAAGCATTCCTCCTAGTCTTATGATCGTGACTTGCGTGCTCACCTCCGCCCGCACAACCTTCTCCAGTAAGCGGATCTCGAGATTCGACGATCAAAGTATGGGACCTAGAGCAGGGCGTGCCTCTGCGCACCATGGTCGGACACGCCTACACCGTGTACTGCCTCGAGTTTGATAACCGCTACATCATTTCTGGCTCAGTTGGTGCGTAGAGCCGGCTGTCCAGAGTTCGCGCTCAACTTCGTCAATTTCTAACGCATTTCTCTCTCTCTCTCTCTCTCTCTCTTGACTCTTCCCAAAGATAAAACGATTCGCGTGTGGGACGTAGAAACGGGGGAGCCTGTGACCATGCTCAAGGGCCACGGCAACTCCATTCGCTGCCTCAAGTTCGACCAATCGCGACTCGTTTCTGGAGCTTGGGTACGAGGGAGACCGAAAGACTTCATACCACGGACTCAGCGACTAATGCTCTCGGTCAAATTAGGACAATCACGTCAAGCTCTGGGATCTCGAGACCTCCAAGTGTATCACGGCTTACAAGGGCCACACGGACCGCGTGATGTGCCTCCAGTTCGACCAGAACAAAATTGGTGCGCCACATTGCTACTCGACACAGCTCTCTCGAGGTTTTTGGCCTCACCCTCTCTTCACTCGTTGCGTTATCGCTGCGCACAGTAAGTGGCTCCGTTGACAAAACCGTCCGCATCTGGGATATGCGCACGAACAGCCCTGCCATCATCCTGAAGGGACATAGCTCGTGTGTCTATGACCTGCACTTTGACGACTTTAAGATTGGTACGAACCACCACACACACACACACACACACACAGCGATCGAATGTGGGTAGGTCGCTGACCTTCTCGCACAGTAAGCGCGAGCAAGGACAGGGGCCTAATCACCTGGGACTTTAAAGCACCGCGCCCATGCGATCGGCTCACTGTCGCCACGCTCGACAGCGAGGGCTGCTACGTGTTTGACGCCGCCTTCGAGGCTCCCTCAGCCACCGCCGCTCCTGCTCCAACGCTGGAGCCGCTGGTTGTAGTTCCCTACGAGGTATGAATCGCGCCTCAGCTTTCGTGCCTTGCGCTTCGCCACCCGTAGGCCGTTATCCATGGCATCGTTATTTATGTACTGCATGGCACAGGCTGGTGGTGGTGCGCACAATCCTCACCATCACCCGCATGGTGGGCATCACCTTCACGCTTATCCGCTGACAAATGGGACGACAGGCGAACAGCTAGGCCGAAGCGATGAGCAGTCAACGGATCCACAGGAGAGGGAAAGGGAGAGCATGGAGAGAGAACGAGAGGACGACAACATGGAGTTGGGCAATGGCAACAACGCACACGATGACGCAGGCGACCACAACAACGTCGACACCCCTACGCGCGACACCTACTACACCAACGACGACGGTCTCTCCTGACCACGTGGCGGCCGCGGTCACCTCTGCTTGCCTGGAACGCGGGGTTCGGGGACGCGGCCTCAGCCGCTCAGTTTTGATCGATCAGGGCGGAGGCAGGCCGGGAGAGTGGACTGGGCGCAGTCAGAGCTGTAGAGCGCGCGATCCAAGACAACAACAATGAAAACAGGAGAGCGTGGGCTAGGGCTGCTCGTTGCCCCAGCACTGCAGCACAGTTGCTAACGTAAGCAACTGACCTTTGCCCACACCATCTAACGATGAAGACTCCGCTCGGCGACCCGCCAACCGTTTGGCAGATCAGCGCTCCAACCAACTGTGAGCGAGGTGCTCCCCCCAATAAGTGGAGGTAGTTTAGTTGTAGTGGAAGGGTGGACTATTGCCACAACGCACGCAGTACGGAGAAGTCGCAAGCCCGCATGCAGCAGGAGGCCCCTGTGGTGGCACCGGGAGGAGGAGGGGGCGAGGAGGGGGCAGGGGGAGCAGTGGTGGGGCAGGTGGGGCGCACGTTTCGAGGGCTAAAGGGAAGCCACGTCGGGGCAGAAGCCGGCCAATGGCTCGTCATCCACTCTCACTCCCTCGACGGCTGGGCCAGAGTGTCCCACCCCGATGGAAGGTACCTCCCAACCACGCCAACAGAAGAACGAAAAGCGACAGCCCCCCCCCCAAATACCCAGTACCGAATATTAACGTTGAGGGCACAGGCAGGGGCTGTTTCCCTACTCGTGTATTGACGAGGCGTCGCTGCGCCCCGCTCCTCATCTGCTCTCCCTCGCGCTGATGGGGAAGGACGGAGGGCCTACCACCCTCACGACTACCAAAGGCCAGGAAAAGGACGACCGTCACCAATTCGCGAAGGAGGGCGAGGAAAGCGACAATGTCCCACCACAACAGCAGAAAGCAGGCGTCGACAGCACGCACGACGGGGCTCATTCAATCGAGTATGATGAGGGCTCCGCATCCGACGAGGATGATGACGCCCTAGGCGGCCTCACCGACGACGACGACGACAATGCGACCGGCGACACTGACAGGCAGCGGCACGCAGGAGAACCTACAGCAGCCGCAGACCCGATATTAATGGGTGAGGGCTGTAGTGACGGGAGGCGGGGCACGCGGTACCTCCGCACGGATGAGCTGGAGCAGCTCTACTCCGCCCTCTTTCGCCGCTCCCTCCGCCACTCGCGTTCCTCGACTGCCGATCAGCACCTCGCCTTCTCTTCTACCTCCTCCGCGCCCAACTCTTCCGCTTTGCCATCATCTTGCCCAGAATTGACGCCAAGGGCGCCTGACGATCAATACGCTGCTACGCCGCCGTTGCAATCGCCCGGCAGGCTGCCACATAATGCGGAGCTGGAGAGGAAGAGGTGAGCACCTGCACCTTCTGATGTGTGAATCGGGAAAGGAGTAGCGACACTGACTCGGCTGGACTGGGAACGAGCGCAGGCTGCGTTTGGTTGAGGAGCTGATCGAGAGCGAAGTACTCTACCTCCGCCATCTCCATACCATCCAAAACGTGCGTCGATTCCTACCTCCAGGTCTCTCTCCCTCCTCCTGGCTAACTTGCCCGTGCGCGTGGTGGGCTGCGCCCGCAGGTGTTCCTGCCGCCTCTGGTGGAGAAGGGCCTGTTGGCGGGCGAGCAGGAGCGGTTCCTGAGCTCGAACGTGGGCCAATTTGCCGACCTGCACCGGGAGCTCCACCACCTTCTCTCACGACGCTTCCGCCGCTACTCGGCCGTCACCCCGCAGCCTCAATCCCCGCCCATCGGCGACATCTTCCTCACCATGGTACGATGACCACTGATTATCATCACGTCACATTCTTCTTCTTCTTCACTCAACGCGACACGAACAGAAATCCTACTTTGGAAACTACCACCGATTCTGCAGCGGGCACGCGGCCGCCCTGGCTGCTCTCCACAAGCTCGACGAGTCAAGCTCCGCCTTCCGCCGCTGCATCCGCGTACGTCGCCCCATGCGCTCCCCATCTCACGTGTTGTGGGAGAACGCGTCTCAACTCTCTGCTCGCCCTCCCAGAGCATCGAGACGAGCGAGGCGGCTTGCGGGCTCACTCTCGCCGAGCTCCTCATTGCAGTGCGTGAATTCAGCTCTCCTCCCTCTCTGAGGTTAAGTTGGCCTTTACTCTTACTCCTGTGTGCGCGTGTGTGGTGTCGTGTGATAGCCACTGGAGCGCATCTGCAAGTACCCTCTGTTCATTAGTGTACGTGGGCCCTTAGGCTGGCAGTCCATTCACTGGCGCCACTGAAAGTCAGGTAACTGTGCAGGAGCTGCTCGAACACACGCCGCGTACGTCGGTGGACTATGAGCTGCTGCGAGCAGCGCAAGAACAGATCGTGGCTGTGGTTAAGGCCTCCAACGAGGCCGCCGCACGAGGCGCCAACCATCAGCGCATGCGACAAATCGCGAGCTATTTCTCGCGGCAGCACCTGCAGGACATCATGGCCTCCTCTCGGAATTTCATCCACGAGGGTCACCTCCATGCGTTCGATCCACCGGGCGCTGGTGGTCAGCAGCAGCAGCAAGCGCCGGCCGGGAAGCCCGTGGTGGTGTTCCTCTTCAGCGACATCATGATCGTGGCCGATCGTCTTAAGAGCAGCAAGCTGCTCGATCCAGCCAAGAGACACAAGCGCTGCTTCTCCTCCATGCACCGCATCCCGCTCGCCTCGTCACGCATCATCAACGTCGTAGTGGCCGATTCCATCACCGAAGCCATACAGCAACAGCGCGCCTCACTGTCGACAGAATCGCCGTCTGCGGCAGAATCGCCGGCCTCGCGCGGCTCGACGGGAGGAGGCGAGGACGACGATGGGGGAGGCAAGCACGAGAAGAAGGTGAAGGGAAGCCTGCGGCGATGGCGAAAGGACAGCGACTCGGCGTCCGTCCCGCAGCCGCAGCAGCACTATCTGCATCGCTTCGAGCTGCAGGCGCTGTGGAGGAGCGCCGACGAGGAGCACGTCCTGCGTCGATACCTGTTTGGCGCCGAGAGCGAGGAGGAGAAGCGGATGTGGTTCCGGAGCATACAGAAGCTCATCAACCACGCCCTCCTCCGACAGATGAACGCCTCGCCCGCCTCCGGAGCCGACGGCTACTGCCACCATAGCACACGCGACGGCGAGGATGACCCAGGCCTCGCCGACAACACGCCTGCGCGACGGGCGGCCACCTTTTCCTCGGCTTCGCACAGCAACACCGGCCTGCTGGCCAAGGCCAAGGCCAGCAGCACCTTTCGACGGAAGGTCCCGGGCCTGCGGTCGAGCGATCAATCGGGGCCGAGCAGTGCACCGCCCTCGCCGACGAGGAAGGCGACAGCCAAGAGGGACCAGAAGCACCACTCGTCAGACCACAACGAAGAGCAGCAGCGGAGTCACGACGAGCCGGGCTGGGTGCAGACACAGATGGAGGAGGGTGGAGTCGCGAAAGACGAGGTGACCCTCCTGCGGGATGAGATCGAGCAACTCAAGCGGCAGCTGCAGGCCCTGCGGCCCTTCGTCGCTCCGCTTCTGTGGGACTCCGCCGCCCCTTCCTCTAGCCCATCGTCCTTACCAACCTCTCCAACCTCCGATTCCTCGTCGCCGTCATCGACCGCGTTGCTGTCGGCGAGCGCCATGAAGCGACGCCAGCGCCGATCTCAATCAGCCACCTCCTGACCTTGGTCGGCACCTGGGGCGAGCGTCGAACCCGCAAGGGCCAAGGAGAAGGGGGCGAGGAACGTTGATTGGAATGTGTCCGCGTAAAAAAATGTCCGACAGGGAGGCTTTGGGCGGGATTTCGAGTTGTTTCGAGCTCGTTCTGTGTGGATGCAACCGCGATTGAGCGCCAGTGCTGTGGCCATGCCGCGCCACGAGACGCAGGTGGGAGCCACGAGACGCAGCACGAGCACGCGTTCACCTCTCTTTCGTGTCCGCTTCCTCTCAAACCCACCTCCGCTCAACTCTAGCGCACATCGAGCCAACTTGCACCCTCTCCCTTGTCAGATTTGTTCTTCTCGTCCTGGTCCCGAAGCAAGAACTTCCACTTTCTTCACAACACAACGACAGCTATGCTGCCTGCTCTTGTTCCGTTCCTCTTACCGCACAAACACAGCGTCCACGACAACGACTCGCCGGTGCCGATTCGAAAGACCTTTCTCGCGGAGGACGATCTCGCGGGCGACTCTTCAGATGAAGAGACCCACTACCTCTCTCCGATGGAGGAGAGCGAGGATGAGGAGTCCTCGACGGGCATGCACGACGTCTACTCCGACCACGAAGAGGACGTGGAGATGATGGCGGTGGACCACCACCCGCGCCTCCCCCTCTTTAACCTGCTGGCCGAGCTGCCCATCGAAATCCTCTTCCACGTCCTCCACTATCTTAGCCCCAGACACCTCCTTTCTCTCCGCCTGGTACGCACTGCCCGCTTCCTTTCCTTTCTTCTTGTGCTGTTGAGAGATTGACTTTGTGCGACGGTGGTGATGGTGCAGGCCAACCGCTGGCTTCATCACGTGTGCGGGGACGACCACCTGTGGCGCGGGTTCGTGAGGAGCCGTTGGCCGTCGCTGCGACACTACGGCGCGGCGCCCGTGCACGCGGCCCTCGGGGCGGGCTCGTGGGCGCAGGCCTACGAGCAGATGGAGTGGAGCACCAACCGGCCGGTCATGCTCAAGGGCTGGCTCTACGACTTCCCCTCGCTCTGCACGCGCCCGTTCGAGCAGTGCCGCGACTCGATCAGTCCTTACCGGCGCGAGCGCCACTACGCCACGGAGATGGCCCACCAGGAGGGGGAGGAGGTTCTGCAGGTGCAGTTCTACCTCTCCAACGCTGCCGACGGCCCGGCCGGCCGCCGCGAGAAGAAGGCAACCGTGTGGTACGCCAACGAGAAGCTGGGCTGGGCGTGGAACCGAAGCCTCGAGGGCGTCAGCGGAGGCGTGCGGCCGCCGCTCAAGGCCGTGACCCGCAGCGCGGTGGTCGTCAGCATCAACACGACGCTGGTGGGCCTCGACAAGCACACGGGCCAGGAGCTGTGGCGGCACAAGCTCTTCTGCAACTACCTGGTGGCGGCGTCGCCCCATGATGCGGACACTGTCTACGCGGTGGGCTGCGACGACGCGGTCTATGAGGGCCGCATCGTCGTGCGCGAGCGACCGCTCGTTGCTCTGGACTCCCGCACCGGCCGCGAGATGTGGCGCGCCGACCTCCTCCCGCTCAGCAACGACATGCGCTGCGAGCCCTCCAAGCCCGTCGTACTCTCTCCCGGTACGGTTCCTGTCATGCACTCGGCTTGACTCTCCCATCCGGGCGCACGCACGCATGCTCACTCGCGCTCGTGTGCTCTTGAATTCCAGATTACCTGCTGGCTTCAATCGACGATTTCCCTCCATGCCCGTCGTCGTCGCTCATCGTCAGCGCCAAGAACGGGGAGATCGGCCTGGTCATCAAGGGGGTGCGTCGACGCTTTGAATCGTAGCTCGGTCGAGCAGCTGCGAGCCAGGACTGACGCGTTTGGCTCTGTTCTAAACTATAGAACCTGACAGCTTGCGTGCATGCCGACGACAAGTTGGTGATGATCAAGGACGGCCGTGGCAGCTGCCACACGCTCGCCGGGGAGCAGGTCTGGGAGCTTTCCAAGAGCTTCAGCGGCCGCGCCGGCGCCCATGGAGGCATCGTCCCGCTGCCGGACGGCTCGTTCGTCTTCTACCACTACTCCCACGTCATCGATTCGGTCGTGGAAGTGGTTCTCGTCAACGCCAACGGGTGCGCCACAGCCCTGCCTCCACATTGTCTATAGATGGCTCACGCTCCGGTTGCTCCATTTCCACAGGCAAGAAGAGTGGTGGCTTGAGTGCGGAGGGAGCGCCAGCGGTGCACGCAAGATGTACCACAGCGTCAATGCAGAGATCAGGGGCGACGCGGGGATCCTCTTGACGTGCGAAGCCGTCCACGGATACTGGGCTCACGTACGACTCCTCTCAGAACTGAACTTACTTTGGCCAAGGAAGTCGCTCATCTATCCCTTCTCTGCGCAGTTGATTTCTTGGGAAGGCAAGACAGTGTTCCGCTGGGAGGCGGAGGAGCCGGTGAGCCATGGTCAGTCATGGGTGTTGTGATAGCGCAGCGCAACCCAACCCGGTCACGTTCATACTCTTGTAGATATCAGCTCCCTCTTCTGCTCCTCTATATTTGTAGATAATGCTCTCTCTATATTCGGAGTATCTCCACACTTTGCATGTATTCAATCTCTTCACTTGTAATTACACCATAAAACAAGGAGCCATACCTTGCCCGCTCTTTTATCTGTACCACTCGCTGATTACCTTGCTCTCCTCTACCTGATCTTGTGCACTTCCCTTCATGTCGGATTGCGCATAGTAGACCCAGGTTTAATTGAGTGACTGATGCACTCTTCCTTCTCTTTCGTTAAACAGTACCGAGTGTAAAAACGTGCTTGTGTGCCTAATGCGTTTTCTCTTGACATCCAGAATGCTATGCATTCTGCTTTCTTTTCCATCGAATCGTATCACTGGCCGTTGCCTAGACCTCTTGGGGCGAATGTATGATATATATTTGGACTAGCTGATATACTAGTGCGAGTGTATGTACATAGTGTAGCTGTTGCGCTGCGATGTGTTGTTGTAGATGATGACAATATGAGGAGACGGGGGCTGAGGTTCGTCGCTTATGCACTCGAACGGAAGCCCTTTAAACTCTGAACGGCCTGAGGAGAGGCTCTAGCATAGAGATGTGTTCAGTTGGGAGCCAGGCGGAGAGAGGCGGAGGGAGGGGTGGCCACCACCGACGAGAGGTGAATCCCCGATCCGTGGGCCGCGAAGAAGTGGCGCGGCAGGGCCGGGCGTGGTAGCGCCAGAGAACACAGGCTGGGCAGGACCAGATCGCCGGCCTTGCTGGTGTTAGGCCTGGGCTCGGCGAAGCCCGCGCCGAAGGGCGAAGCGGTACAGGGAGAAGAGTAGGGCGACGAGGAGATCAATGGACGAGGAGGAGACGACGAGGGAGAGGAAGACCAGGAAGATGAGGAGGAGGAGGCAGAGTGGTGGGACGGCGAGGGGTAGCGCGCAGCGGCGAGAGCGCTGACGTTGGCCAGCGACATGAGCGAGTGCGAGGAGGAGTTGACCGAGGGAGACGAGGCGGGCGACCCCGTCGACGAGCCATAGGGGGAGAGCGCCGGCGAGGCTGCCGTGGCGGTAGGCGACGCCGAAGAGACGAACTGGAGCGGGACTACGTCGACCGCCGTGCCGTCCGATCTAGGCAGGAGGAGCGCCAACTGATGGGCCGGCGAGCCGCCCGTTGCCGAGGCGTAGCGGCTCTCCCTGCCCACCAGCCCCGTGGCCGACCCACCGTAGGCGCTGACCACGTCCACGTTGCGGTTGCCGCGCTCCATGGTCGCCGTCGTCGTCGGCTGCATCGCTGCCGAGGCCAGCAACGCGGCTATTTGGCTGCCGCAGGTTGGCGCGCTGACCGTGCGCCTCCGCTTTTCCCGGATCTGCGCCTCTGTGGCATTGCGGCCAGATGCGTCCACGTCCGGTTGACTCCTCTTGACCCCACGCGGGAGGGAGGGCTCGGTCCCAGCTCGAGCCGACAAAGGAGGTGACGGTTGTCTCTCGAGAGCAGTTGGCCGGTTGCTGCTGGCCTGTGCGGCAACCGGCGGGCGAGTTTTCACGAGGGCCGGGTCCCTATCTTGCACGTCGATCGGCTTGTCGGTGGCGGGGGTGACGATAGCGGCTGCGTGCAGGGGGGATGACGGCGAGGAGGACGATGGAGGTCGCGCAGCGGCGGTCGGGGTCGCCGTGGAATTCGCAGAGGTTTTCGAAGCGGTGCTACGGTTCCTTGGTCGACAGCGATCACAGAAGCCGCGCCTCTTGGGTCGAAACACGCCACACTTGATGCAGACAGCGGTCTCCGGGTAGGCGGTGGCGCCCTTGGGTCTTCCTCTCTTTATCATCTTGAAGTTGTCGGGGGGGAGAGAATGAAGAAGAACGAAGCCTCGGCCTCGGCGTTTTGCTGACGAGGGGGTTGGTCTGTCAAGAGAGGAGAGAAGAGCTCTGGTCAGCTTAATGGACCGCGGCAAGGAGCATAGAACGAGCACGGGGCTCGCAGAAAAGAAGTAGCAGAATCCAGGCGACCGTAGGCAAGCTTGAGATAAGAAACGACACCCAAAGTGACATAAAAAGTGGCCGGTGCCTAGGGACAAGCCGTGTGTACCTGACGCCCTTCGGGCAAAAGCACAACAGTAGTGGCTGGGCTAGAGTGATGCTACAAGGGCGGTGCTTCGAGCTTGACCTTAAGCCTCACCGTTGTTCGCCAGAGGGCAGCAGGATTGGAAGGCTTGAAGGAGTCGAAGGTGCTGAGAAGAACAAGGAGAGATGGAGACACAAAGGGGACTGGAATTGATCCTCTTTTATAGGAGCGGGGAGAGGGTGTTCGTGTTGTTCCCCTCTGTGTACAGGGACTGGCATCATCTCATGAGAACACCGCGAACCAATCGCCGCAGGTGGCCGCACTCTAACGGTGGAGAGGAGACGTGTTTGACTGGTGGTCAAACACGTTTAGCGGTAGCGCCGCCTTCCGCCACAGAGCCCACGGGCGTCCGTGCTACGGGCCCCATTGTTCAAGGCCCCAGAGATCCCCCATTTCTTGTGATGCCGGTCGCCGACAGTTCGCTGACAGAAGAGATGGCCCTGCAAATCGCTGGCACCTTTCTGGCTTCGGTTAACTTGGCCCTCTGCTGTGTGTTGGCTCACCAACCGCAGCGGCGGGACCTGCGATTCAAGAGGGTGTGGTCTCCCGTAAGGCTGGCCAGTAGGAGGCTATGCGCGACATCTCTCGTGCCGGTGAGCGAACAAAGGGCCGTGGTGCAGCCAACCGGTGTTGGCGGCGAACTGTCCTTTGGTCCTGTAGAGCGTCACCGGTGCCCTTATCGATCACTGCCTGTGATCGTGCCTTTTATCGAAGTCCAACGATGCCGCGCGCGTGTAACGCTGAGAGCCCACCCCGCCCCCCCAAAATGCCGACCCCTGGTGGTGTGTAGGGCTCTCTCCTTTATTCGTGTGTTCAGTACTCTAACCGCTACGTGGGCACGCACACATCCACAAGGAACAGAGGGGGGGGGGGCAGCAGGCCGAGTGTCAGCACTTGGCGGTCCACATCACGGCGCACAGCACGTTAACGATGAGCAGGAGCAGGAATCCCTTGGAGAGGTCCAGACGAAGGTGCATGTCGCCCGCAGCCGCCAGGGCCTGCTTGGTCGCCGCGACGGCGTCGCTGCTGCCCACGCTCTTGCCCAGCTCGTTCAGCCTGGCCTTGCCCTTGTCCTTCAGCTTGTCCAGTGGCTCGCCCACCGACTTGGTGAGTTCGTGGGCGGCCGTGCGGACGTCGAGATCCTCGATCGGCGTCACGGCCTTGCGCTTCTGTAGGCCCATGTCGTCCTTCATCTGGCCCTCTTCGGTGAGCTCGTGCTCGGGCGAGAGGCCCTTCTTGGACTTGGTCGCCTTCTGGTGGTCCTTGATTCCCTTGGCGAGGTCGGTCTCGCCGCCCGTCTCGACGAGCTTGAGGCTCATGGGCGACGAGCTCGTGTGCGACGGCGGCGCGGGGGAGGAGGGCAGCGAGGTGGATGGCGTGTCCGGCGACGAGTAGAGGTCGGCGGGTGGCTGCTGGTCCAGCGTGCCGTAGGGCAGCGACGCCGAGCGTGAGGACCGCGGGGCCGGCATCACCTCCAGCCTGTCGGCCAGCTTGTGGGGACGCTTGCGCGGGGCGGTTCCCACCGACGAGTTGGCCCGGTGCACGAGGGGCGGGGTGGCGTGGCCGGTGGTAGGCGGCAGCGGCGTAAGGGAGGCGATTCCGGCCGACGGGTTTTCCGACGCCATGCGCGGGTACCACGAGGCCAGGCTGTGCCGACGCCTGCCGTCATAGGTCGGCATCTGGCTGAAGTCGGGCGCCTTGTCCTTGAGCTCTTGCTTCACCTTCTTCTGCTCCTCTACGCTGCCCCGGTTCTTGCCCACCTTCATCATGTTACGCGGGTCTTGCAATACCTCCTGTTGAGAGCAACGCGCAAGAGATGGAGGGTAAGAGAAGGGACAGCCGGGAGCGGAAGAGTCCTGCGGGAGGTGAATGGGAGAGGAGGCTGACCTCGCGCAACTCCTCTTCGCCGGTGATCTTCTCGCTGGAATAAGCTCCGGCCAGGTCCCACTCGCTGGCCTTTGTCTCCTCGATTTCGTTCTTGACCTCGGTCTCGTCGGCGGGCGCCTCCCGGACCTTCTCGCCCTCGCTCTCCTCCTCCTCGAAGTCGATGGCCTCGATGATTGTCCTCTGGTGGGCCGTGATGACCAGCAGATGGTTGCGGGGCACCAGCATCCAGTTCTTGGGCTGTCGGGTCAGCGGCTCCGACGCCACCACCACAGACTCGGCCTAGATGAGAGCAGCGGGGGGTGTGAGAGTGGGGCAAGGTCGCACATCAGCCATGGCAGAGGGGGGGGGAGCGCGAACGCGACGCACCTCTTCCTGATCCGAGGGGTAGTGCCAATCGATCTCGACGCCCTGCGAGTTGTTCTCGGGGTCGGCGTGCAGGTGGAGCTGCTTCGCCTCGGAGAAGTACAGCGATGGCGGGTGCGAGATCCTGGCGATAGTGACAACAAAACAACCACATGGCGAAAAGAAGAGGAGAGAGAGAGAGCGAGCGAGCGACCGCGATTAGAATCCAGATGCTTGAGCGAAGGCGGTGGGGCTGGTGGTCGAGTACTTGGAATCCCTGTAGCGGGTGGCGATCATGACTGTTCCGTCGGTCACGGCAAAGTTCATGTTTGACGGAGTGTGGATGCGCACACCTTGATAGATGCGTGAAGCGAAAGAGGGGGGAGATTAGGCGCGTGTTCGAGCGGTGGCCACCCGTGCAGTGTGTACCGTCGACTTTTTCGGTCTTCTCCTCCTCACGCTTTATGACGTCGAGGATGAACTTGATCATCTTGAGCATCGCTTCCTTCATCACATGACCCGAGTGGTCCTTGTTGGGGTCGTGGTTGGGAAGGAAGTGAACGTAGAGCGCGCCGGCATGCTCGCTGTCGGTCATTCCCTGTTGCAACCAAGGCAAGGCCACCACGCGTACAGCGTCAGCACGCCGGCAACCCTGTTAGGAGAGGGAGTCGATCATACCTCGATCATCGACGCGGTGGTGTACTTGATCTCCTCAAGGATTTGCACCCTGATCTTGGTGAAGTGGGCGATGGTGCCGTTTTGCATGAAGAGCATCCTGCCGCACGTTCAGGTTGTTCGCCACGAGCGTCAGTACAGACAAGAAGAGAGCCAAGTGCGCGAGGAGGAGGTTGGAGAGAGGAGGGAAACGCACTTGCCAAACTTGAACGGGTGGCAATTGGATTCGGCGATGGAGCCGTTGGATGCTGCCGGACGCGAACGCGCACACAGATCATGTGAGTGGAGCTGGCAAGCCAAAAGATCGTGCAGAGCGAACGTGTAAATATCGTACCAGCACGCACGTGGGCGAAGGCGCAATGGGTCCTGAAGAGGTTTGTTTGTGGGGAGTGAACAGCAGGAGGTCACGTTAGAGTCGCGGGGCTGGGGGTACGTTAAAGATTTGGAGAAAGCAGCGGGAGAACACGCACTGAACGTGGGCGGCAATGGCCTGCAGGTTGGTGCAGTTCCAGGAGGGAATGGTGGACTTGAACACGCAGGGCTCTGGGCCGAAGTTATCGTACCTGGTGTGTTAAGTGCCAGATGAAGTGTAAGGGGATCTGTAGGCAGCGTGTACACGCATTGCACAGTAGGAGATGGTACCAGCCCACTCCGAACCCATCGCCGTTGATAGCTGTGTTCATGACCTTGGCCTCCCCATGGTGGCCGTGCACAAAGGGCAGGTACGGGCTGTGCTTGCTCTGGTGCACTGTTGTGGGCAGTAGCAAGGTTGTCAGCCTCGACCGGACGCACAAAGCTCACTCGTTTTCACCAGGGGTGAGCTACGTTACCGATAGAGTTCTGCGGACGCGTGACAATATCCGCCATGATAATGGGCTTGCCCATATATACCATCCATCTGCACATGTTGATAGTGTGGTTGTGCTGTTTATGGTTCTAAGTGGTTTGCGTTGTGTGGTCTGCGTATGCGGACCAAGATCGTTCAATTGATTGCTTTGTGGCTTAGTTGCTTTGCTCTTGCTTGGCGGTACGAGCTCTTGTGTTGTGAGAAGTTGCGGGGTTCGAGGTACGTGGTGTGCCATGACCTCGCCTGCCGCAGATGACTGAAGAGAATTTCCACCGTCTTTCAAACGATTCCTGTTCGATTCACATCTGAAGGCCGAAACTGCCAGTGGCCGTGCCCTACGGCGCACCTAAACAGAAACAGGACATCCGAGTGCGGCCTGAGGTTCCGACCTCGCTCATGGGCCTTCTTCTTGACGGGCGAGCTTGGCGAATATCCCGTCCGTTCGCGTCGCAAATTCCTACGGTGCGTAGCTAACGGTCGCCGTAGTTGTTAAGGAATTTGCAAGAGGCACACATGTTTTCGGCCTACGACGGACAAAGGGTCCTTGCGCCATCGCACCGTGACTGCGCGTCACTCGCATTCGCTTCGTGCATGATAGATAAGAAGTATGCTACAGTAGATCCATCAACGCCCAAAAGCCGTCCCTCATCCCGTCGCGTGCCAGAGGCTCACTCGCTGTCCCGCCTGAAGGAAACGCGCTTCAATTGGTGTCCAGCTTGGTGTGCGCGCGCCTCGATGGCCAGCGAGCTGGCTCACTCGGTGGTCGTCGTGCTCTCGCTGCTCCGGCACGCCCTCCACGTCAGCCCGCCGCAAGCTATACTGCCGATGATCCAGATCACCGCCAGCACACAGAGCGCCACCACCTGTGGTCGCCAGCACGGACGCAAGGAGAGGTCGCAAGGAGGATCAGCGTTTCAGTTGCGCGTTGTGGCGGTATGCCAGATCGGGTGGGTCACGGAATGGGCAAGAGCGAGGGACAAGGAAAGGGAATGGGGGAGAGTACGAGAGCAAACGCGAGGGAGGTCTTGAAGTTGAGCCAGCAGTACTTGCGCTTGGTCTCGGCAGCTACGAGCTTGAAGCTCTGGCCGGCGTCCTCCATGGTCTTGGCCTTCCACGCGAGCTCGGAGAGATCCTCACCTCGTCGAATGGCGCGGTCGATGGTCTCTCGCATGGTCTGCTTGACCCTGTCGAGCTTGCGCATGACTTCCACGATCTTCTCCGTGCTCTCGGTCGAGTAGTAGACCATCTTCTTCTCGAGCGTGCGTTGGAACTCGTCGTTGAGTTCGTAGGGCTTGGCAGCCTTGACGCGATCCACGTCGAACTTCTTCAAGAAGCGCTCCTTCACGTCACGCAGGAAGCCAAAGGCGATCTTTTGTTCGAATTCGGGGTGGGCCGCGCAGATGAAGATCAAGCCGTCCTCCATGATATAGTGAAAGGAGTAAGCGGTCGTTGTGAGCGTCTTCATGTGGTTATTCTTCAGCTGCCCGCTGATCTTCTCCAGCATTTTCTCCGTCAACTGGCCGCACTTGAGCGCATCCTTGCGTTCCTCGACTTCTGAGGGAGGGATGATGGGCGATGTGGCCTGGGCCAAAATCTTTGTCTCGAGAGAGATAAGGCAGAACACGATGAAAGAGTCGGGTCGGGGTAGCGGCGCATTTTGGTTGAATCCTACCATTTCGTCTCCATCTTCGTTGTCGCGTGAGGGTGCAAAGGGAGGGGCAGGGTTGCCTGCAGGTGGAGATTTTGCACGAGCCAGGGGCGCCGCCATGTGTGTTCTAGAGATGATGGAGAGTGCAACTTAAAATGGCCAACAGAAGAGAATGGAATAGATGGAGGAAGAGGACGACGATGGTGCCCAAATATTATGTCAGGAGCGCAGCCGTGGAGCAGAGTCGAGCGGGGTGGCCACCACGCCAACCGTTTACAAGAACTTCTGATTGAGCAGGAGGTTGCTTCTTGTTCTCACAGTCGACAAGAACAGCGGTGTATTTCCCATTCATTTTCCCTGCCGCCATCGCGACCTGCCGCTCGAAGTGCTTGCCCGCAACACCGGTGTGTTGGTTGGTGGCGCTTTCGGCCGCGCCGGCCCAAGGCACGATGATGGGCCAACTGCCAACGAAAACGGGAAGCAGTAGCGCAGTCCCATTGCAAAACAAATAAAATCAGCCAGCCTTCGGGGCGCAAGCAGAGCAAAAACCCGACTCGGCCGGAACCCGCTTTCTTTGTTTCCCGTGTTGAGCCCGAACGACCACAGACACCAGCGACCCCGTTGCGATTGCACACATCTGCAGGCAGCCCTCGAAGAGAACGGTGATATAATGGCCCACCCCCTGCACCGACCATGAACGACCAGACTGAGTCTACAGAGGTAGGCCATTCCATTCAACGTGGTCATAATTTGAATCTCGTCATAGTTTGATGGATCAAAACTGGGCCACCTTTCCTCGCGTGCCCCGAAGCGGGGGCATGTGCACTACGAGCAGTTTCAGGCTTACTTTGTAAGAGATTCAGTCATTGTTCCATCTCTCATCTCTCGTTCCCTTTGGTTTTCCTTCGAGAAGGACGCGGAGAGCCTTGCAGACAACCGCACAAACGCCGACGAAGGAGGGAGGAGTCATCAGCCTGCCAGCCCCGTTGCCTCTCCGGGCGAGAGCCACTTGAAGAAGAACCGGGCGAAGAAGAGCGGGGGAGAAGCGCCGAGCGACCCCGGCAGCGACGGGATGGTGAAGGCGAAGAAGGACAAGGACGGCCGGAGGAGCGGCCAGAAGAAGAAGAAGAGCACCGAGCGCAAGGAAGCGAAGCAGGACGAACACGAGGCCGGAACGGTCGCCACCGTGCCCAGAAGCGGCGACGCGTCCGACGCCTGCGCATCCACGGATGAAGGCGGCATGAAGCACGACGCTCCCAACCCCGAAATCGAAGGCGCGCTGCACCCACCCACGCCCTGGCCCGGCCGTCTGCACGGACAGAACGGAGGAGGAGCGGGGAAGGCCCTTCCCGCGAACAACGCGGGCGCAACGAGCAAGAGGAACAGCAGCTGCGGCGATGCGGAGCAGCAGAAGAAGAACGAAAAGCGGCAGGAGAAGGAGACCTCCTCCGAGGGCGTCAGGCCACACGGGTCGCCGAGCGACGAGCGCGCTCTCGACAAGCGACGGCGGGAAGAGAGGCGCGAGCGGCAGGAGCTGGCCAAGGCGGAGACGCACGTCGCTGACCAGCAGCGGCGGGCCTCGTCGGAGCTGCTGCGCGGCCACAAGGAGAAGGGACGAGCGTTCTGGAACAAGGAACGAACCCCGCGACGAGGCATCCTGACGCGCTCGCTCTCCGTTGAGCACTTCTCGAGCCATCAAAGCACCGAGGGCCAGGGCGACGACGCCGCCGTGTACAAGAGGAAGAAGAGCAAGAAACACAAGCGAAAGGCCCTGCAGGAAGAGGGGGTCAAGTTCGACAAGGTGATGGTGAGGCACTATCCGCGAGAGGTCGGCATCGGCGGCTGCATGCTCGACCCCGACCAGGGCCCCTTCCTCGGTAACGCGCGCGCGCTCTCTCTCTCTCTCTCTCTTCACGACTCCGGAGAGCCCAAAGCGCAGTTCTTTGCTAACAATGGGGCGGGCTGGTTATTGTTCCCCCACACTACGTGTTCCTCTGTGCGCAGGCATTGGCTGGGACTGGAAGCAGGAGGAGGTGCACAACTTGTACTCGTTCGAGCGATTGCGCGAGGCTGATAGAAAGCACGTGGCGCACGCCATCCCGGCGATGGCCCGGCATGCGTTGCTACTGCAGTACGGCCTCGGCGAAGACGAAATAAGGGAGATGATGCTCGAAATGCGGCGCAAGGACAAGCTCCTGCGCGGTGGGACCAGCAGCATCCTCCCTTCCTTCTGGCCCTGGAAGAAGGCTGGCTGACCACACGTGCGGGCGCACGAAACGTGGAAAACAAAAAAGAAAATCAAAAATGTCTGGAATGTACCAATTAGGGGCAAATTGCACGACCAATGCGTGGTCAGGGGCGTTGCGCCGTCGGCAGAATTTGGACAATCGCCACACCGCGGTGACAGCCAAGCCTTTCGCACCACGCATACACGAGACAAAGAAGGTCACCCCCCCTCAATCAAGGCCGCAACCCCAAGTCCTCGACACCTTCTTCATCTTTGTTATCATGGAAACCCCTGAGAAGCCCGAACGCAGTGACGCCGAGTTCCAGCAGTCTCTGGATGCTAGGCAGAGGGAGGTGAACAATGCGCTCAACACGTACGGCCCCTTCCGCTCAACGCTCACAGCGGCACCTCTTTTCTGTGGCGCAATCAATTTTGGAGTGAGATCTTGTGCGTCAGTGGTCACAGCATACTTTTACTTGTAGGGGCACCAGTGATCACCTCGTCTAAATTATTCACCTCTCTCATTTAAGGGGCAACCCTGGTCGCGCCCTCGGTGCTGCCCTTCAGGATCCCCCTCTTGGTTGCAAGAACCAGCAGATTAGGGTACAATTTCAACTGGCGTTAGCTATGAATTTACTTTGTTTTTGTAATTCAAACGCTGTATCTCTGCCGTTTCGTAGGATGCGAGCACGCAGGCTGTGGTGAGCGTTCTCACTTCGATCAAGGACGCTGACATGCAGAAGAACATCGACGCCCTCTCTTCCACCGATTTGGACACGCTCATGAAGTACATCTACCGCGGTCTTGAGGATGGCGAGAACTCTACCTCGCTCCTGAAATGGCACGAGGCTGTCACCAAGAAGGGTGGCCTCGGCTGCATCGTCCGCGCCCTGGCTGAGAGGAAGGCCTTGTAAAGGAACCCCACTTCTCTTCTGTTTTATAAAAATCTCCCCCCCACACCTTGACCATCGTCCTTTCTTCCTTCTTGCAAGAACAGAGCGTAATAAATAACGATCTCGTAGATTGCATTGCAAAAACAGAATGAATGTTTTAACGCTTTCTTGTGTCGCCACCAACACGGCACCGGAAGCTCTCATCCCTGTTAGATGCCCATGCCTTCCGTTTCGCGGCACAAGGATTCGTTCTTGATGTCGGCTGGGGAGGCACGCCAGTCAGCAAGTGAGGGAGCCCCAATAAAAGAAGCAAGAGCGACCAACGAGAGCAAAACATCAAAGGAAGACGCACTCTTCTCCGGCACGTTGTAGGACACGCCAATTTGGCTGTCCTTGATGTTGCACTTCTCCTTCATGTACACGTTGTTGCAGACCACCGAGCCGTTGATGACGCATCTGCGGGGGGAGCAGAGGATGGAGGGCAGACGATGAGGAGGGATTGATGAAAACACACAAGAAATGGTGGAGCGTACCCGGCAGAGATGGTGACGTGGTTCATGATGACTGAGTTGATGATCTTCACTCCGTCGTGGATCACGCAGTGGTTGCCGATGACCGACTTCTTGATCGATGCGCGATCGCCGACGCGCGTTCCCTCGCCCACCACGCATTCAGCGCCCACCTGAAGGGCAAAGAACGAGAGAAGTCTGTTAGCGAGCCGTGAATCGACAGGAGCACGCACAGGGCAGCGTGCGGTTACCTGTGTCTTGGGGCTGATGACCGCCGCGGGGTGGATGTACGAGTTCTTGACCATGGGCTCCGATGGCAGGTAACAAGCACCTCGGCTCGCGATCTGCCGTGTGCGCGATGGAGAATTGGAGCTTAGAAACGACGGCGTGGAGTATCGCTGCAGCGGGGAAGGGAGAGACGGTACGTCCAGGTTCATCTGAACGTAGGACTTGATGGTATTGGCTCGCGAGCAGTAGCCGCCCTCCATCGTGTACGCAAAACAACGGATCTTGTCCGTGGTGTCCACCCGGGACGACGTCATGCTGTAGGCCTTGCTGAACGGACGCTTGATGGGTGCGTCCTCTCCTGTGTGTGTGTGTGTGTGTGTGTGTGTGTGTGTGTGTGTGTGTGTGTGTGTGTGTGTGTGTGTTGTGTGCTCGAGTCAGAACTGGAAGAGAAGCAGGGGAGCGTAGAAAGGAGAGAGCGCGCACGGGTGAATGCTTTCCGGAACTGGCATCGGACGAGGTAAGGGATCAGCTCGCCTTTGATGCTGACGATCTTGTCCTTCCTCGCCTCCAACATCGCTAGCGCGGCCTTGGAGAAGATGTAAAAGTGGGCGTCGACGAGGTTGGTGTGAATCGTAAGGCTGTAGTTCCTGCTCGCCCGCACATACAGCGCATGCAACACACACCAGTGTCAACAATACACACGCGCACTCGTCACGGGCCAAGGCAGGGCGACAAAAAGAACGGCACTAAGGCCCAAGCGGCTTTTGTACTTTCTCAGGAGCTTTTTGGAGATGCGCATCTTGTTCTCTATGTCGGCGGCGGCCTTGAAGTAGAGCAGCCGCTCGCCATCCTCCTTGAGGCCGACGTAGTCCATGAGGCCGTACTCGTTCTTGGTGTCGACCACCGGGCCGGCCGCGCCCTCGGCCGGCTTCGGCCGGCTAATGAGGATCGTCACCATAGCGTCCTGCAGCCGGTGCAGGTCGGCCATCCCGTGTAGGAACTTCTCGTCCACCACCAGATCGCTGCTCATCACGATGAAGTTGGTCTGTGTGCGCATAAGAACACAGCAGAGAGCAGCTGTCATCAGCAATCGCACATGTGTACGCGCACGCCACTCGCTACTTGCTGCTGCTGAACGCGGCAGAAGAAAATG
Organism: Acanthamoeba sp. SK_2022b; assembly: GCA_027943245.1. Classification (NCBI taxonomy): domain Eukaryota; phylum Discosea; order Longamoebia; family Acanthamoebidae; genus Acanthamoeba; species Acanthamoeba sp. SK_2022b. The sequence goes on along the minus strand of JANDJZ010000017.1, from coordinate 242,711 downwards.
AGGCACCTTGAGCTTGTCCTTGATCTGGAGGAGGGCCTCGGCAGTGCCCATGGTGTCGGCTAGGAAATGCCAGTCGACTTTGACCTTGCCCTTGTAGATCTCGTGCACATAGGATCGCAGTTCGCTCGAAGCCTCCTCTTGCGCGATGATAATCACCTCTGAACAAAAAGGACACAAACAAAAGTGAATTTAGATTTGAGGAGAAAGAGTGGAGGTTCCTGCCGACACCAGGAATGCACCTGAGAAGCCGGCTCTCTCCAGGAACTCCAATTGATAGGAGATCATGGGGCGGTTGGCAATCGGCAGGAGCGGCTTGGGGATTTCAGTGGAGAGGGGCGACATCCTGCTTCCGGGACCGCCCGCTAGGAGCACCACCTGGAACTCAACTGCGCCCACGGTGGACAGGCTGATGGAAGACGAGTCTGACTCCAGCACCTGCATTTCTTCTTGATCTCACAAGATTTGGTGAAGAATTTGCTTTCTTTTTATTTGCACGATTTTTACATAAATTCAGTGGTGTGCCGCCTCCTTAACACCCCTATTAATTCGCCGCTCTTCACCAGAAACGGGAAAGAGGAGAGTAAACTTCAGCTTGGATCGGAGCAGCATGTACCGCCTCGCTACTGCCCTCTGTCTTCTAGCAGTTGCTGCTCTGGCCTGCCTCGTAGCTTCCGCTCATGGCGACTTTGCCTCCGCCGGCTTTGCCGCGCCTGTATGTCCTCTACCCCCTCTCTTCCTGTAGTGCGACCTTTTGGTCACCTCCATTCGTTTGGCGTGCGTGGCTCCTGCCTCGCCTTTGTGTAGTGCGCCAATTGTGGCAACTGCGCCAATAGGCAGGAGTGCGTGCCGACTCAGTGCAAGAGCTGCCCCGCGCTGGTGTCTAGCTTCTACCCCTACAGCAACAACCGCACCCTCATCATGAAGCTACACATCAATAACAACCACACTCAAGGCGACCAGATCACCTACTACGCCTACGTCGAGAAGGTCTATCAGGTACTACGGGACGGGATTTCTGGCTGGCATGAGCGCGCTCTCACGGCTCTCCTCCTTTCCATCGTGGCGTGACCAGGGCCGCAGCTCAGGTAACGTGGTGCAGATCCTCTACCAGAGCATGAAGGACCCTTGCTTCACCAACTACTTCTATGACTGGTACCCCTGCACTGTGGACACCGCATTTTCTGTGCTGCCCTGATCCCGTGCCTGCGTTGCTCACCCTCCCCCCCCCCACTCTCCGGGCTTGGGACCACAGGTACGTGGTGGCGATCCCCTACAGCACGGCCAAGCGCTCGGTCTGTGCCGACCTGCCCGGCGCCCCCGAATGCTTCTTCATCCAGCTGAACCAGTGCAACTATTTCAAGCTCTATTCGTGCGCCCCCATGCCGATGACGTTCGATATGTCGCACTATGATCTTACCTCTCATGTCGCGGCAGGGAGCTCACCAAGGGCGAGCTGCAGGTGCTGGCCGCGCATGGCAACTGAGCCAAGCGCCTGTCGATGTCGCGCCACCCCTTACGGAAATCGGCCACACAGTGGAAGCCGCACACTTGCCAGGGCGAATGCTTGTCTTTGTGAATCTTTGTTGTTTGCCCGTAGCGGACTTCTAGTCGTGCAAGGCGTTGCTACAAACGCTTATTGATCTTCGTGCTCTATCTATCCTCGAGCGGGGGCCTGCTGCTGCTGCTGCTGCTGCTGAACGCGCTGCCGAAGTGACGCGACGAACGTGCAGAGGAATTCGTAGAGCCCGTCGAGCCCCCTCTCCTTCAAGAAATCGACATAGTGGAGCTTGTGCACCTCCTGCGACGCACGCCGTGTGTTGTACAATCAATTGCATGGAGGAGGGGGCAATGCCAGCCGCGGCCTGATGATGCTCGCTTTACCTTGATCATGTCGGGGTGCAAGGGAACGCGCGACGGCCGTTCGGACTGCTGCTCGACGGCGCGCATGTACTCCAGGGCAAAGTTGGAGAACACGATCGCGTGCGTGCACGACATGCAAGCTGGCGCGTGCTGGCTGTTCAATCGCCGAATTGTTGCGCTGGATCCCGCACAACCCACACCACCATCACACCACCACCGCCGCCGCCACAACATCACAACAACACAAACCACTTGGGTCAGTAGCCACAACTCGGGAAGGGTGGCCAAGGAATACGCACTCGGTGAGCCCGAGAGTCTCCTTGAAGGTCGCGTTGCCCGTGGCAGCGTCCTTCACGGGCACGAACAACTTTTGCCGCCACAAGGCCACAGCAAAGTCCCAGATGTAGGAGTTGAGCTGCGCGCTCTGTGCTGCGAGATCTTCGGGCACCGTCGCCTGCGCCAACGTCCCAGCAGCTCCTCAACGTCAGCGAGGGATGTGTGTCTCTGTGTGGAAGGAGCACGGGCGCGGACGAGGAGGGCACCTTTCGCTTGAGCTCCTCGAAATCGGATTTGTAGGATACGAGCGCACCACACAGGCGCGACACTGGCATTGCGGTATACGCAAAGAGAAGGCGGTATACGAGACCCTCAGACGGGGGAATAACCAGCGGTACCTGGAACCCAATGTGCAGCCGCGATATCTGTGCCGGCGAAGATGACCACAACGAACTGTTGACTGAGCACACAGCGTAGTGGCGAGACAGTGGCGATGGAGACAGGGCAAGGAGTACCGTCTCCACAAAGCAGAGGGCTGCGTGCTGGACCACAGCATGGTCCCGTTCCGCAAGCAGGCCCAACACACACATCCGATCCACATACCTGCGCGGGGATTGACGCAGCGCCAGATGACTTTGTAGCTCGCACGATTTGCCCCGTAACGGGCGAGCACGAGCAGACGAGCAGGAGAAAGAAGAGGTCGTACCGAATCAACTGGTACAAGGGCCGGTAGTGCTGGGCAACTTCGGCCACATTGATGTGCCGTACCTTGCCTTCTGCTGCGAGGCGACGTGGGTCGTGTGATCGCAAGCACGTAAAGAAGAAGAAGGACAAAAGAAAAACGAAAAAGAATGAAATGAGAGGGGTGCTCCAATGCAGCGCGATACCTGAGGCACGACGAAGAGGCGGAGGACCGTCGCGGTTGGTCCAGTTGGGCCAATCGTAGTTGGTCCACCGTTTTACGATCGCGGTGAAGCATTCGATGAATCGGGCCTTGCCCAACGTTGTGGACGTGATGAAAAGCGCGGTGAGCGGGTTGAGCAGATTGCACTGCAACTCGGCATACGTGCAGCCGTTGGCCAGAGAAATGAGTTCTGTGCGCGCGATTGTGCGCATTGTTATTATTCGCCACAAAGAGAGTATTCACTGGGAGTTGCGATAGTGAGCCAAGGGCAGCCGTACCGAGGACCAGCTGGCTATGGTCCGTGCCGTTCCAGCGCTCCACGTAGCCGTGGAAGAAGCGCTCCAACATGGGCACAAGACCCTGAATGGGATGGAGACGCACCGGCGTCCAAATGAGCGTCAGGAAAGGGCTCATCGTGTTCTGCGCACAAATGTAGCTGTCGGTGTCGCTATATGATGACGTACGTCATTGGCCTTGGCAAAGTCGAGAAGCTTTGAGAGGAGGAACCGCAGGCGAGCTTCGTGCTGGGCAGTGGTGCAGTCCTTCCAGAAGACCTCCTCCTCGAGAATGAAGCCCAGCCAATTCGTTAGCCGCCCCACCAGGCTACCTGCGCGTTAGCGTGTGTGGGAGCGCTCAGCTGTCTGTCCCCGCAGCAGACGCGATGAAGACGGAGAGATGCTGGAGATTACGTTGCGGGTAGAGGGCCACGTAGTGGTGAAAAAATGGACTTCGAAAGAGCACGGCGGCCTGCTCCGGTATCTCGAGCTGCTCGAGACCCTGAGCAAAGTGAGAGATGGGGGGTTTGGTCGCCCTATCCCTCTTAGGCCTGTGGAGTTGCTGCTGCTGCTGCTGCTTCTCGAAGCTCTCGCGCCAGTCTGAGAGAGGGAGTGAGTGTCGCAGCTCCGCAAGCGCATGCGGGAGGCGCACCCCATTTGATTGAATCGGTGCTCTCCTCGAGTGGCAGCGTGAAGTCGCCTTGTAGCTCAATGATCCTCGTGTAGAGGTCGCGTCCCGTTCTCTTCGGCTGCGCGCAGACACAACAACGAGAGAGATGGCAAGTAAGGCTGAACGGAGTCGCCAGTCGTTTGGCGCAGAAAACATGGGATTGGCAAACCTTGAGAAGGGCGTGCAGGGGCTTCCCTCTGAGTGGCAGCGCCACCGTAACAGCAGTAGGCTTGTGCTCCCTGTAGAGCGCCAAAAGCGCATCGACGGCTGGCTCAGGCCCGCCTTTGTTCCTCAGCTCACACGTGCGCACCAGTCAAGAAAGAAGACCTCTAGCACGGTTGCAGAGAAGGCGAGAGAGGGAAGTGCAGAGGAAAAGGAGGAAGTGGGGAAGAGGATATAGCCTGTGCACGCGCCAGGTGAGCACGTCCTGCGGCCGTGTCATGCGGTAGAGCAGATTGCACAGAAGCGGTCGCAGCGTTTCGTACTCGATCCAGTGAAAGAGCACTCCGTACAGACTGTGCACCTGCCGAGGTGTGAGAGCGAGATCCGTCTGGTAGTTGAAATGGGCGAGCTGGCTGGCGGTTTGGGACCAACCTTGGAGGTCGAAACGAGGAGGTCGTAGGTGACGACCATCCACTCGAGCGCCAGCCATCGGATGGCGGGCTGGAATACGGCAAACGCGCCTACCCAGAGCAGGCAGTGAGGTGCGGTGTTTGGGCGCCAGAACAAGCGAGCCACGTATTCTGGCTCGAAGGGGGGTCAACCTAGGATGAGCACGAAGCAGTCCTCATCTACTTTCTCCTGTGGGATGAGTGCTTCCAGCAGTCGCTTTACCACGCCGTCACCTGACAGTAGTCGCTGCTTGCATGAGTTGGTGCTTGCTAGCGCAGGCGGCGATGTGTGTACGCACCGAGTTGATGCTTGGTGAAGAGCTCCACCACCAGGCGCAGCTGGCTCTTGGTCAGGCCCCAGCCCCAGGCGAACGTGTATAAGTTGTGAAGGTGCGTATTCACCTGCTCCTTTCCAAACTGGGCATCGGCGGGTTTGTTCTTACCCTGTGCGTTGCGCTTCGTCCCGGAGGCCCGCGCTAACATCGATGCATTCGTCAGATTCCAACCTTGCCAGGTCACCGGTGTGCAAGTTGCGCAGTGCAATTGTACCTAGCTTCTTGAGGAACCGAAGGGCAGTCTCGAGAAGCGGAAGCGCGTCTGCCCTGCTCATCTTCTTCCGCCAACTTGCTTTTCTCTATCATTTCCTGGCGCAAATATCATCTGCTCCTGTCATTTTCGGTGTTTACAAGAAAATTTTGCCTGTGGTTCGTTGATTCAAAAATCACACAAGATGGAGGAACCGCGCAAAGGAGTGAAAGTGGAAGGTCAGGAGACTCAGAGCGAAGAAGACGCTGGCACGCCCATCTTGCCCGCCCATACGCCCTTGTCGGAAATCCTTGGTCCCGCCTCATCGTTGGCTCAACGATTGACCCTCCTCGAGAAGAACTTCCGCGTCCGGACAGCTGAGGACCTCCTCAAGGTACCCAAGGCGGAGCTCAAGCGAGTCCTGCCAGGAGCCGCAGTCGAAGCCCGCCAACTGCTGCACGAGGTGTCCATCCACCTATGCCCCGCTCCTCTGCCGGCCCTTGCCCTCGCCAGCGACCCGAGCTTCACCCACAAACTCAAACTGGGTTGTCCCATGCTCGACCGCTGCCTCGGTGGGGGCCTGTTACCGCGCCACATCACCGAGATCGCTGGCGAAGCAGGAAGCGGCAAGACGCAGCTCTGCCTGCAGCTGTCACTCCAGGTCTGCCTCACCTTGCGTCCGTGATGTAATGGCCTCTCTTGTCCTATTAGGAGGGCCTGACGTCATCGTGCCGATGATGTTGGTGATGGTGTGGTGCGGGACAGGTCCAGCTGCCGTTGGAGGAGGGCGGGCTGGGTGGCGGAGCAATCTACATCGGAACGGAGGGCAACTTCCCGCAACGACGGCTGGATCAGCTGCACGAGGCGTTCAGACTCAAGCACGCCCATCTGTTCCCGCGGCGCAAGGGGGTCGACCTGCGGGACAACATTTACATCAAGCACGTCGGGTCGATCGATCAGCTCTTCCACTCTATGCTCAAACAGGTGCCGCCTCTGGTACAGCAGCGCAACGTGCGGCTGGTGATCGTCGACTCCATCGCGGCGCTGCTGCGCTACGAGTACGGCACCGGGATGAGCCAAATGGTCGAGCGCTCGCGGATGCTGTTCTCGCATGCCAACCAGCTCAAGCAGATCGCCGACCAGCTGCAAGTGGTTGTGGTGGTGATCAACCAGGTTTCAGACTACGTGGACGACTCGCGGCTGGTCCTCTCCGACTTCTCCTCCCACAAGAAGCGTGTGGTGCCCGCGCTGGGTCTGGCCTGGTCCAACTGCATCAACTCGCGTTTGCTCCTCTCCAAGACGCGCTCTACCTACCGCGGCGCCGTTTCCACTTTCACGGTCTCTAATGCCTCTGATGACGGTATGTACAGTACACTGTTGCTGGAGAAGCAGCAATGTAATAGCCTTCTCGCTGAACTCGCGTGCGTTGTGTATTACAGATGACGGACAAGCGGAGGAGGACCAGGAACGAAAGCCTAAGAAGAGGCGAATGGGTGGGGAGGTTACGGTGGGCATCAGGGAGATGAAGGTCGTCTTCTCGCCGTACATTCCCAACGGCTCGTGCCCTTTCATTATTGAAGGCGACGGCGTGCGCGGCGTAGAGTGAGCGGTTTAGCGGCACCTCGTTGTGTAAATAAAAACCAAGATTTGTGCTCTATTGCGCCAGGTGGTTGTTGAAGATGTCGACAACAGCTGTGGCCTGGATAGACAGCACCCCGCTATTGACAAGCGCCTCATGGAGAGCGATTGAAGTTCATGTTGGACCAACTGACGCCTGTCACTACGTTCCTCTGCATGGCACGTAGGATAAGGGAAATCTCCAGGTTACATGCGACAATATTCTCACACAAATACATTACCATTCGCATGGAGACCCAGCTCTGCTGACAGCTATGGGTCCATGCTACAACACATGAAACACCCCAATCAAGATGACCCATACACTACATTTCTGCCTTGTGTACCATGCACATCATCTTTCCTGGCTGTGAACTTAATTCAGCTGCCTGGCAATCAGAACCATACAGTCAGTGGCTGCACTGCCAGAGGCAAGGTGGCTGCCAGGCACTGACCAGCTGATGGCCAGGTGCTGGCCTGATGGCCACAGGTGCTGCGTTTCCAGATATCCTTCAAACCTATCTGGTTTTTAGAGTCACCAGGACTCTGGGCACACCAGTAACCAACACAACAGTGCCACTTGGTCACACAACACCTGCACCAGCATGCCTTGCATCTTAGATTTCAGAAATTGTACAGCAGCTCATGTACCACATGACAGTGAAGGCGCAACATCACTGCACTGTCATGCAAGGAATGAGTGCACAAAAAAAGCCATGTTTGACCTCTTGGAGATAATAGAGGCAGTTCAATGAGAATGGAGAAGCTCCTTCACATCATGACTTGATACTGCACTGTCATGTGTGTGCATGCACCTGCTTCATTGTCTACATCCAACCATGTCTATCATCAAATGAGAATCAAGAAAGGAGTTAAATCTCGCAATTTGCAGAGATGAATGTTTGTGTTTGGTAAAAAAATTGTAACTCATTTTTTGACCAAATCCAAAAATAACTATCTAAATTTATCTCATATTAAGAGATGACATATATATTCAGCATAACCCATGTTACAATGCTTCTTGTGGCTGCTTCTGCAACAGTAACAACTTGTATCACTTGAACTGCAAGGGCATGATGGGCATTGAGTAGGTAGAAGAGGTCATGAAGCACAAGCTGTTTTTTAGACTTGTGGAGGTCACAGTGGTAATGGTGGTTTCAGTAGTGATGTCTCAGTTTTAAGCAGTCAACAATGTCATCCCCCAACACCCTTACCAGTGATGAGCATAAAGATTTCCTGAATTCTGCAGAAGCTCCATTTGGCTGGTCACTGGCAATTAGCAACACATACAACATTGACAGTCAGTGGCACCTTGAAAGCTGTCTACCCATATGCTGCTGCTGCTTGCGCACAGAACACAGAGGCTCTGTGCTTTCTTCATCTCCTTCACCTCTTGACTGGAATGCTGCCCTGTCATGCATGTGCAGGTGACAGCTATTGCATCAAGGTTTTGCCAGTGCACCTCCTTCACCACACACGTGCTTGCTTGCAACCAATGCCACACATCTTTGACAAAGATGAAGGGGTTTATTGGTGTGGGCAATTAATTGCTTCCATCAGGGCAATTTTGTTAAGGTTGATGTGTTGTAGAAGTACAGCAGGCCCTCTCCACAACAAAATGGGTGGGACAAAAGGAGAGGGAGGAAACAAGCAAGGAGGATTGGGAGAAGGGAAAAAGAGAGGGAGAAGGAAAGAAAAGTGGCCTATGTCTGTTGCCACGCAGCATACCCCCTGGAGTGATTTGGTTACTCGCTTGGCCCATCGCCGAGTCGGCTCCTGCCGAGGGCGATGCCCTTCCGCCTGGTTTCGGTGACCGCCTGGTTGGTCATCTCCTCCTTGTCCTTGTAGAAAAAGTCGTAGTTGGAGGGCGGGGGCGGCACGACGGGTGCGATGGAGGGGATGGTGATGCCCTCGAGGTCGAGCATCTTCACCTCCATCTCAGTCTCCACGAGCACCTTGATGTCGTCCAGCGTCTCGGGGCACTCCATCTTGGCACCGATCCAGCCGCGTAGGCCGTCGGTCCAGTTCACAAAGTCCATCGGGGTCTGGCTCACGAATGTGACCGACTCACCGCTAGCAAGCGATAGTGCAAAGGTCAGCGGGACCGCCTCCTCCTCCTCGGGCTTCAGTTTCCGCTTCTGGAAGACGGGGCAGTCCACGCCCGCAACCACGCTCTTGAAGTCTCCCTGTTTCACTGCAGGGGGAGCGAATGTCAGTCTGGGCCCGCACCTCGTGTACCAAGTGGTTGGGGGAAGACACCACGACTGTACCTATGTTGAGCAGCTCGCCGGTAGGCTTCTCGGTGGGGCTGTTGGTGTTGGCCCAGCCGAGGTGCTGCATGCTGTCATGCAGCCTAAGGAATACGTACTGCTGCGCGTTCTTGTTGCCCTTTTGCTTCTGCCCGTAGGCCTTGAAGGAGCAGCCCTCGCGGAGGTAGCTGAGCTTCTGGTTCTTGACCAGCTCCGTCATGTTCTTCCTCACCTTGGTGCGTATCTTGTTGAGCGGGTCCGGCTGGTCGCCGGCCTCGGCCGCGGTGTCCTCCTCCTCGTGCAGTCCCGTCTGCTTCCACGACGCCACCCGGTGGAACATCTCGATCGTCGCCGGGTTCTGGGCCAGTACGTCGCTGATTTGCTTCCTCACCGCCGCAATCACCTTTCCCCAACAAGCCACCAGTTGACATGTTAGTGTTTCCAGAAAAAAATATAGATATATAAAAAAATAAGCAAAAGATGAATGAGCAAAGCATGAAGGAGACCCTCCCGAGGGAGATGGATGTACATTGCTCCAGTCCATGTAGGACGCGTTCATGTCATCCCATGTGTGGTCGAGAACCTGGAACGCGATGACGTACATCTCCTCAAACGCGTGGCCGTGATCGAAAAAGATGTTGAAAATGGGTTTCGTGGAATCTGAGACAACCCCGGTCAGCAGCTGCGGAGAAGGGAGAGGAGGAGAAGGAGAGGAGGAAAGAAACCTTCCGTTCCGATGTGAAGGAGCTCAAAGAGCATCTTTGTGAGGTTGATGCCGGCGACGGCGACGGGGTAGTCATGGTCTTTTCGCTCGGCCTGGACAGCGATGATCTTCCTCAGCTTGTCGGTGTGGAACTCGGCCATGTACAGCAGGTTGCTCAGACCCAGCAGCCCCATGCCTCGAAGGTCCGTCGCCGGATCGGTTCCCTGTACGTGAATGAAAGCGTGTGAGAGAGCACCAAGCGCAAGGCGCGACGACCCCTATGGACGGATCGCGGGAGCCGTGCGGTACCTGGAAGCCCATGGTCTTCCACTGCTTGGATACTCGGCTCTCGAGGGGGGTGTCGGGGAAGACGAGGTTCCACAGCTTAAGGAGCATCTTCTCGTGCTCTGCGTTATCCTTGTCGTGGGCTACGTCGCTCAGCTGCTGCAGCTCCCAGAGTCGGGCGCGCTGATAGAGGTAGAGCTGTTCCTTGAAGTTCTGATTCTGGATCGTCGTGACTTGCTCCTGTATTTGACAAAAACAAACAATTAATTAAAATATACAAGGAAGGAAAAAAAAGAATTATCAAAAAAGCGCCAGGAGTAAGAGTCACACGGCGTGGTGGATGAAAGCCAACCTTGAGCAGCTTGTTGATGCCGAGGTCGTCGAGAAGGTGAAGGAATGACTTCTTGTGCTGGTCTGACGGCGACGCGTTGATGAGCTCGCATACGAGGGTGAGTGCGGCGAGCTTGACGTTGAGATCCGTGCTGGCGAGCAGCCGCACCAGCACAAAGTAGGGCTTCTTGGTCTCCTTGGCGGCGTTGGCTCGTATGGCCTTGTCGATGGCATCGAAGCCGTGCTGAGGGCTCTTCACCAGATGTGACACGATCTCGATCGCTCGGCGCGAGGCCGTCAGGTTGGACGAGGAGATGAAGGGGATGATGTTCTGGAGGAAGGTCTCGTCAAGCTTGTCCCACGCGACTTGGTGGTGCATGAGCGTCTCGAGAGTCGTCAGGGCAAAGCCCAGTATATTGCCCGACGCCTCTTGTACGTAGGCCGCCAACACTGAGAAGCCGTTCCTCTCCAGGAACGCCACCGCAAAGTCATTGTCCTGCGATGACCAACCACCAAGTAAAGAGTCAGCGCGGGATCCCGGTGAGCCGTTTGAGAAGGAGAAGAAGCTGGAAAGAGTCGCCACGTTTAACTAGATAGGAGGAATGAATAATACTTGTTATTTACATAATTTATAACTGTTATTCACGATATTACGCGTGGAAGGGGGACCTGGAGGCGGCTTTTCATTTGCGTGAGGGCCTTGCGCTTGGCCTCTGGGTCAGAGCTCAGTAGCTTCTCGACGGAATCGGCGGCAACCAGATCCGGCTTTAGCCTCAAGCGAAGTGGGGTACCGTCAGCCAACTTGAAGTTGACGTTGCTCACATTCTGATTTGTAAAAGAGAATTTCAATCCATCGCTTGCTTGAAAATAGTGCACGGGCTACCGACGTTGTTGATATTACCTCCGGCTTCAGGTAGGTGGAGTTGCCCTCGTTGTAAAGCGCATAATTAGCAGAGGGGTCTGGCGCCTTCAGTTCTCGACAGATAATGTCGATGTGTTCCGCCAATCCCACGTCCCTCTTCAGTTCGTACAAGGGAATAGTGCCTCCCCAGTCGCACGAGATCGAGATCTTCATGGTCGTGTGTACTAGGGCGCCCAAACAGACCGTGCAATCCTAATAATCCTCCACAAAAATCAAAATCCTGTCTGCCGACAAAAGCCGAAGTTGTTCGCCGTCGTCTCCACAAATGAGATCCCACCGCGAAACAATTTCCCAAGCTGTCCAATCAGCACGTAAACAAGGGGGACGTGTCTTCGCGCGAGACCTCGCTGACCGGTTTCCACTTACAATCTCAGGTAAAGGCCACAGAGCGAAGCATCCAGTAGAAAGTGCGGCGTTCGCGCTTGTGGTGGTTGGCGAGGGCAAGGCTGATGTCGCCCTTGGTGCAACAGGTGACGTATTGGAAGTTGAACACGACGCCCGCCGCTTGCCGATCGTCGCCGCCTTCGCCGCCGATGGGCACGAAGAAGTTAGTCACGCAGTTGAAGCTCCGGTAGTGATTCGACGCCGATAGGGAGGCCTGCGCAGAGGTCGTCACAAACGTGCAGCCCAGCGCGCGGTAGCCGCCAATGACCATATCCCGCTCACGCTCCACTACAGTGCCGAGCTTGTTCTCGCCCAGGCTGTGGAAGATGAAGTTGGCCAGATCCTCCTGGAGTATCATTCAATTCAACTGTCGATCAACACCGGCTAGACAAAGAATAGAAGACGACGACGACGATCATAGTGTGAGAGAGCAATAACTTACCTTGTTGCGCACGTAGCCGTAGGGATGGATGGACGGATACTTGCGGATGAGGAAGAACTCCCACTTGCGAAACTCCTGCCCGAGCGCTGTGAAGAGATTGCACAGTGTGTACTTGTCGTTTTGCAGGAGGCCGCTGCACATGGGCGCGTCATCCAGCGCCATCATGTATTGCCTGAGCGAGAGGCCGGCCTTCCGCTTGTCCTTGAAGGCATAGCGCTTCATGGCGGCGGTGCACAGGAACGTGATCTCGCTCACTCTCTCCCGATGTTCCGCTTGGTCTTCGCCCTCGGTTGTGGCCAGGGTCTGGGCCGTCTCGGGCCCGGCCCCGGCTCGCTGCGCCGACTTGGGCGAGAGAGGAAAACTCGGGAGGTCAAAACATGACGCCGACATGTCGAGGCGCGTGCTTCGCATCGAACCGCTGGGCATCACCTGCACGCGCATCTCGCGCCACCATCCGCCGCCGGGGCGATCCTTCCTCCCCTGTTTGCGGTTTCCCTTCACTGCGTTCGCCAGTCGTGTCTGCGCCTTCTTCTTCGTTTGCTTCTTTCGTTTGCGCGTGCACTCCTTGAAGCGTGCGCGCTCCTCCTCGCGCCACTCCTCGAATGGGTTGTAGGGCGTGTTGCGCTCCACGTACATGCTGATCGTGGCGATCAACTCCGGCGGCAGCAGCTGTAGATACGACGGTGCAGAGGCGGTCGTCGAAGAAGAGGAATAGAAGGCAGACGTGGTCGATGAAGCAAAGGCCGAGGTCGAAGTGCTGTTGGGCCTGGCGGCGATAAGAGGGTGAGCAGGTGTCTTGCTCGGCCAAGACGGCAAATAGCCCGAGAGTCGAGTATGGAAGAAGGGCAGCGATGCGATGGACGAGAAGAGTGAGGCAGGCAGCCATCCGTCGTCCTTGGTCATGGCCGGGTCTGGCTGGTCCTCTAGCCTGGCCGACCGCTTCTCTACTTGGTCGGGTTTCGTGCCTGCGTCGAGGAGAAGCCGTCCCTTCGTGTCGCCGTCCTGCGGCGCGCCTGCGCTCTTCCCCTTACGCGCTGGCTGATCGGGCGCCTCCCACCCTTGATCTATTCCCGAAGTCGCTCGCTCTCTAACGACTCGCTTGGCTGGAGACGGTGTCGTCCGCGTCTCCGGTTGGCCTCTGGCTGCTCCATCGTGGCGAGAAGACCCGTCGCGCTTGCGGTTTGCCCTCGAAGAGCCGCTTGGCTGGGCGGGCAAGGGCATCGAGTGCAGCTCCCACATGCATCGCACGTTGGGGAGCTCCCTACGCTCGCCACGCATGGCAGGGCCATAGTCAAAATTGAGCGGAGTGATGCCCACCTCGATGAAGCCCTGCGACGTCTTATCGAGGATCAGCGTCACCAGTCGCTCCTCCCCCTCGACGATTGTCCCACCCCGATCGCTAATGGCTGCCATCGCATCATGAGTAAGCGCAACCGGCCAAGATTTGAATGATTCCACGACATGGAATCTCATCACACACTACACACCACACAAACACACACCACGCGCCACGTGTGACCAAACTGATGGAAAGGGTCGTGTACCGTTGGGGAGAACCACCTTCTTGCTACCGAGCAAGTGGTCGAAGAACCACCGGCCGTGGCAGTAGAGTGCCAGCTCAAAGCGGTAGCCCTCGTCCAGCTCCAACTCGAACGACTCGTCCCACACGGGGTACAAGCACTGTCCCCAGACATGAGCCAGGGCAAGAGGATGAAGGTAGAGCGGAAGGGTGCACATACATTTTCAATGACTCGCGTTCGTAGGACAGAGCTGCCCTTATGCGTCCGGTCGCTAATCACGCAAAATGGGCTGGTGTGGCCTGGTCCGTTGGCTGCTGGCAGATGGCACGCCCTCAAGATGCGCACTCTTACCCTCCGCAAAGGATGCCTCTCGATTTCTTGCGTCCCTCGACTCTCACTCTTGGCGCGCTCATGAGTCGCAGGGACTGGTTCTGTGGCCTCATCATAGAACCTCGCCCTTATGGTGGTCATTCCTTTGCACGAATGCGTTTTGGCTGTTTAAAATCTTGAAACTGTGAGCCTCGTGTTGTTGGATCAGGTGCCCACCAGCTGACGCGCCATGCTTGGACCCTCCCACTCGCGGTGCCCCGACTTCGCAAAGAGGCTCTCGTTCGTTCGCCTCTCGAAAGCAACCGAAAACTGCCTTCGGGCTGTGGGAACAAACGCAAGAAAAGAACCGAGAAATAACAAAAAAGGCGAGGATGGACAGGAGAGCAGCAGACGCAGGGCCTCGAGGCACCGCTCGCTACGGCGGGGGCAGTGGGGCTGGAGGTGGTGCCTCTGCCGGGCGACGACGAGATGCGGGAGAGGAAGGCAGTGGTGACGGTGGCGGGAGAGGAGAGGGTAGAGGCGGAAGGGGCAATGGAGGGCGGCAACTCTACAGACCTGACGGTGGCAGTACCACGCCGAGACGAGAGCTCTTTGGCGATGGAGACGTGGGAGGCAGGGGAGGGCGGGATCGACGAGGAGGCCGACGAGGAAACCGGAAGGATCACAAGGTATTCATGTTAATTTCAAAAATAAATTACTAAATAAATAAATAAATAAAAAATAACAATAACGCACAACAAATAAATCTTTTTCTAAATCGAATATTTCATTAAATCAATAGAAGCAAAAATTCTTGTCGCCAGTGCTCCTTACCACAATTTGCAGAGAGACGACCCCGACTATCAGCGAGGCCCGGCGACCATGCCCACGCCGACCATCCTCGCCAAAAAGGAGCCTGGCGCCGGAGAGCCGCATACGCCATCGGCCTCCTCTTCGCCACTGCATAGCGCGGCCACAACCCCTGGAGAGGCTGGATTGAGGCACACTTTGGATAGGCCCGCCGAGCGGGCGCCGGCCTCGGGCAAGCTCATCAACGAATACCTGGGCTTTTCATACGACAGCGCCTTCAAGGTAAGCTTCGCTCGGCCACAAGCGCTCGTTCCAACTCGTCTAACAACTTCGTGCATGGACGCCGCTAGCTCTTGACAGACCAGAGCGACTTTGTGGTGGTCGGAGTGTTGGGCAAACAAGGCGTGGGAAAGTCAACGATCATGTCCGATCTCTGCGGCTTGTTCTCGCGCGAGGTTAGACCCACCGTCTCCCCTTGCCCAACGTTTTTGTATGTATTAAGATTACTTTTATTTATATTTTATTGTTTTGTTTCAAGGACCCAGAGGCGATACCGCCGTTTGCCGTTCAATCGCAAGACACGGCGCTGCGATGTGGACACGAGACGGTGGGCGTGGACATGTGCGTGAGCCCCGATCGGATTATTGTTCTGGATACCCAAGTGCGTGCCCCGGTCCACACGAGCACTCAACGTGTCGGCTGACCGTCACACTCACGTGCGCTTCCGTTGCAGCCCGTGCTAAGTCCGTCGATACTCTTCCAAATGCTGGACAACGACTACCCGCTGCCAGCGGACATCTCCTCGCACGAGAACCTGCAGGAGCTGCAGTCCCTCCAGCTGGCCGTCTTCCTCTTCTCCATCTGCCACGTCGTCATCGTCGCGCACGACTGGGCAGCCGACGTCGACTTGTGGAAGTTCATTCGTTCGGTAGAGATGCTCAAGTACCGGATACCCGATGTCGCCGCCTACATGGCCACCCTGCCCGACGACCATACCGAACAGAACGAGTACTACCCAGATACGCGTACGGCCAGTGCTCTCCCCGCTGCCAATAGAGACAACTTGGTGTGACATCTCTCTTCTCTTCAGTGTTCTTGTTCAACAAGCAGCCGGACGAGAGCTTCACAGAGCCTGCCCTGTCTTCCCTGCGTCACTCTCTCCAACGCTTCTTTGCGCACTCCAAGTGCAGAAGCAGGAGCACGACTACGACAACGGCCACGATGGCTGACTGCGGTGAAGCATCAGAGGACGGCCCTGGCTTCTTCCTTTTGCCCGTGAACGAGGAGCTGACCGATGCCCCAGTACGACCGGTCTTGTCGTGGCTGTGGATGGTGGATGGGCCTCAACCGGTTTCTGTGTCAAACCTCTCTCTTCTCGTACAGGTGCAGCATGTGCACAGCGAAAGCTACAGCGTTGCCCTGGAGCGCTTTCGCTATCACCTCCTCGGGATGCCCAAGCGCAGCTTCTCCCGTCCTCTAACTGAACGCGAATGGTGCGCTGTTTTGTGGTGAACCTCTCATGGTCATCTTGCCGTGCCGTGTGGACTGAACCCCCCCCCCAAAAATCGAGTGCAGGTTGAAGAACACCGGGCGAATATGGGAGCTGATCAAGAAATCGCCCTTCATTGCCGACTACAGCCGCACGCTCAACAAGATGGGCCTCTACCAGAAGACATGACAGGAGCCTACCTCGTTCAAAATAAAATATAAATAGAACACAGACACAACCACAAAATGTTTACAGGACGAGCTGGGGCGTGACGGCGAAGTCAGCAGAGAGGGTGACGTAGTTCTTGCTGTACACCAGCGCGGGATTCACGTAGTGGAAACCTATGGCCACCGACGTTCCACGATTTAGACAAAATCTGCCGCACGAGAGGAGGGCCAATTTGGGGGGGGGGGCTAGCAGGTACCGGCGAGGGGAGGGAACGTGAAGAGGGGGTAAAAAGCGAGGTACTCGTTGGTGGGGTAGAGAAGAACGTTGTCGAACAGCGCGTCGAGGAAGAAGTTGATCACCGACACGTCAAAGGTGCCGATTTGCGACGACTGTTATTGATTGCATTGAATTAGGTCAGTGAAGGATTCAAGTGACGAAACAAAGGAAAGGAGGGCGTGGTACCTTGATTACAGTGGTGAAGGAGGCAATGTAGAACTTGCCGTGCACCGAGCTGGAGTCGTTGCTGAAGTAGAGCTGTGACGTTGAAACGGCACACAGTCACGTGACGCGCACGGTAAGTGGATTGGGGGGGGGGGTAGTGCGATGTAAGGATGGCGGGTTGGGTTGAGCTGGCAAACCTCGAACTTGAGCTTGAACGTGGTTTCGAGATCAAATACATTGATCCAGGTTCCATTGGGAGCGATAACGTTCACCTGCAATTCGCCGACCATGCCGACCGCCATACCTAGAGGAGCAGCACCACATGCGCGCGTGAGTGGCTGCAGCACACCGAGAAGGCTCTCGGAGCAACCCGAACCTTCCGTTTTACTCGAGGTGTCTATTTCAAAGGTGATCGGCTGCGATACTAAGAAATCGATGTTCATGTCGTACCCTGTCCGTGCATCATGTTGTGGCAAACGGTCAGAGACCCAAGACGGGGGGGGGGGCATACAGCGTCTGGCGTACCGGGATAGAGTTTGTAGAGGTTCGGCAAAATGAAGGAGAAGGTGGCCGTGTTCAGCTTGAAGGGCAGCCAGGCGGGCAGATCGCTGTTGGTGATGAGGTAGGTCAACAGCCCCGACTTGTAGTACGCCCATCCTGCGTGCCGTGAGAACGATCAGAAAATGGTCTAAATAATAGAAACAAGATTTGATAAGATGAAACGCGCATGAGTTGCCTGCTGCATGAGTGAGCCCCCCCCCTACCTGCTGTGTCAAAGAGGTACTGTCCCACGGAGAGCTGCAGCATCTGCTCAGTTGCCAGGGCGGGAAGGGGCGCAGGAGTGTAGTTCGAGTGTAGGCCCGAATCAAGGAACACCTCACCTGTATGCAAGGGAGAGAATGTGAAAGGCTGCGCGTTGTAGAACTGTATAGGTGAGGCAGGATTACCCTTGACGGGTATGAGGAGGTAGCCGGGCGCGAAGACGGGCGGCGACGGGAGAGAGACGTCGAGGACGGCATGGCTGCCGTTGGGCGGGAGACCGACGTGCAGGGATTGATTGTGGATCAGCTCGTTCACCTGGACGTTTCTGGAATAAGCGAGTGAGCAAGTCGAGCCGAAACGGTTCCCACACAGTTACTGCCAATGGTAACATTCGATGGCACGGCCGTCGTACAAGGCGGTCGAGACGGCTTCGTTGATCTGCTTCTCCAGCTGGCCTCTGATGACCCCATTGAACAGATAAATGAAAAAGTTGACGACGTCACTGCCCGACATGGAATAGAGTAAACTGGCGTTAGAACGAGGGGTTTTTTTTGGTTTTTTAAGTTAGTACGATAGCGAAGACAGGACGGAGCCACGCGTACGCGAGAATGCTCGAGTCGGAGGTGATCTTGGTGTCAAACTTTCCTAACACGATGGCAGACTTGCCGGAGAGCACTGGGTAGCCTTTTTGGTCGGCCGTAGCGTTAACCTGTGGTGGTGGTGGTGGTGGTGGTGGTGGTCAGGTGTGGTGGTGGTCAAACACGGCGCGCCGTATTTGCGGACTACTGCATCAGGGAAGGCGCGTGCACCTGCAGTTGGACGCTGAGCTGGCTCACATCGATGTTTGCACGACCAGTCCCACTTCAGGCAGCGGGAGAGAGCATATACATTCGTGAGTGTTGGCAAACACAGCAAGAGCCGCGGACACGTACTTGAGGTTGATAAAGCTATTAGGAATGCTGTAGGCAAAGTCGGCTGCGATCTTGGCGCTACCACCAGCAACGCTGAAGCTCACTCCGCTGCCTGGTACGATGGACAGCACGTCTTCGTGGCGCACACACAAATAGTGTGACATTAAAGGCGGTAAATATTAATACAGTAGGGCGCGAGGAAGAACCAAGTACCGTTGTTGAAGGTTATGTTGGTAATCCGGACGTTTGTCACAGAATAGATAATCTCAACAGGAATGAAGAGGATGGTGTAGTTTTGGGTATCCGCAAAGCTGAGATTAAGAGAGGCGGCGAGCTGATTCGCCAGTTGTGGCGTCAGCGCGCGTTGTACTGAATTAACGCCTGCTTCAGTAATCACTGCTTGCACCGAGGCCACGCCATCCATTAATCCCTTTGTCGATTGGCTCGCCTTAATATATGGCAAGAACTCTCCCTCATCTTGAATGGCGATTGGCACGCGAGAGGCTTGCACCGCAACCAGGCCGAGAATCACCAGCACCCCTAGGTAGAGTGCCCTCATCGTGTTGCTGTTCTTCTGGGCCAGGTGCTTGGGCGGACTAGCCAGAAAATCGTTGGAGAATTCGATACGTGCAGCGGGCGTGATTGGGCCCAGATGAACGGGAGAGGCTCACGGACTTCTGCAGAAAGGAGGACAGGGTAGTGAGCAGTGCTGTGGATTTCGGACAGATCGCTCACAACCTCCGTCGCTTCACCCCTCGGTGAGAGCTCGTCGAGCAGGCGCAGTTCACTATCAAACCTGAAAGAGACAGCAAGCAAACTAAGAAAGAGCACCCAGCGAGGTAGGAAGTACAGGCCACGAAGATAGATATAGAAGGAAGAGGAGTTAGATAACATCAAACAAGAACAGCATACAACTACCATTGCCAGCACGGCATATGCAGAACAGGACCGATAGTGTGGGAGGAATGCAGCGCTCCTTTCTGCTGCACCTGATAGACGCAGACAACTTGCCACCGGAAGGTACGTTACCCGCATACATCGCCGTCCAAGGGAGGCCTTAACATTGGATCGCTGCTCCCCAGTCGACTCCGGTGTGATGGTGTCGGTTTCCACGAAAGAGCAGCTGGGCAAAGTTGAAGCGCTGCATTGCACTGCCCCCGCCTATCCCTCAGCAGATGGCAAGGTGGTGTGGGGTCAATCCCTCCTCATTGAAACGTTCGAGTCATGGGACAAGTTCGTCCTCACCATTGACCTGCACCCTGCCCACAGTCTCGTTCAGCAGGTGCGTGTAAACCTCTCTGGAATTCCTGGACAGGCCACTTTTGGCGGGAAGCTTGGAACGCAACTAATCTTCGTTCTTGCCCTCAACAATCGATTCTGCAATGTGGCCAGCAGGGGGCGGAGGGGCGAGGCCAATGGCAAGCGGACCTGAGGCTGGGGTTTCTGCGCTTGAAGCAGGGTCATGAGATGACTCTGCGATTCGCGCTAAGGGGGGCGTACGATGACGACTGCCGCAGGAGAAGATTGGCCCCTCCCGATACTGATGAAGCCACCAACTACAGCGACAGCGAGGAAGGTGACGAAGACATCGGCGTCTACCTGCGCATAGGCATCAAGCCCCTCAATTTTTCCAACTTCCCCACAGCCGAAGACGATAGCTCAGATGAGCTCTCCGAGTCGGTTGACGAGGATAAGCGGCTGCGATGGAGCAACCAGTCGTCCAGCGAGATACCTGTCGTGACGCGTACTAAGGACAAGCAGCGCGTAAGCAACAGCGACTGCGACAGTGATAGCGACAGCGACCCTTTGTCCAGCGAGCTGTCTGAAGAAGAGGACGACACCAAGGCAGAGGAAGAGCAGCTGCGCCAGAACGAGATCAGGCGCCTCGCGACGAAGCTGCAGGAGGGCGCCACCTTCTTCCTCGTCACCCGCAAGCATGGCGTGCGGCCTAGCCATGTGCGCCTCAGCGGCGATCAACGCACTCTGATCTGCCGGCGACATACCAGTACTCATCCCTTCCTCCCCTTCATGTTCACGCGACCTACCTTTCTGAAAGCCGCACTTGTGTGGGTGTAGTTTTGCTTGACAGCGTGGATGAGCTGCGGGAGGGGCAGGCGACGGCCGAGTTCGAGATTCACCGGCAGCCGGACAAGGTCCACCTGTCGTTCTCGCTCATCTACAACATGCGCAAGGCGTTCAACCTGATCGCCGAGACCGAGGAGCAGTACAAAGTGTGGGTGGACACCCTCAAGAGCCTCATCAAGAAGCAAGTGGACGAGGAATCTGCGTGCGTGGCCCCCATCCTCCCCTCCCCCAATACGCGACGGCTTATTGACGTGAGCTGTGGTCTCGTCTAGATATGCGGAGCGAGCGTGGCACGCTTTGGGTGGAAAGTCTGAGCTGTCGGTGGAGGAAGTGATGCGGCTGATGCGGAAGCTCAACATGCGGCCAACCAAGGCCTATGCTGAGGAGATGCTGCGCATCGTTGATGCCAACAGTGACGGCCATCTTCAGGTTCGAAGACACGCCTTCCCAGACCGAGGGCGTTCGCGAGCTCACGCCTTCTCTCTCTCTCTCTTCACAGTACGAAGAGTTCCTGCAACTATTGCGACTGTTGCGGCAGAGGGCGGAGCTACACGAGCTATTCAACAAGTATGCGACTGACGACTATCTGACGCCCAAGCAGTTCCTCCGCTTCCTACAACGCGAACAGAAGGTAAGCTTGGGCGGTCTGCCCTCGATCGTTCAGGTTCGTTTCTAGAACAAGTCTGACCCTTTCGTATCGTTTCGGTAGGAGGACATGTCGCTCAACCAGTGCACGGTTATCATGAAAAAGTTCATGGGCGAGTGCAAGGACATCGACATCGCCCTAGACTCCATATTGCCTTCGGCCGCGGCCTTTGGTTCGGCCAGGAGGCGTCAACGGTTCCTGCGGCTGCTGCGCCAGATCTTCCTCCACTTTCCCTCGTTCGTAAAGCACACGGCCAAACTAGCGAAGGCGAAAAGGGACAGACACCGCATTAAGAAGCGCGAGCCGGCCTATCTCGATGAGACTCATGCCAAGAAGACCAGCAGCGGGGACAGCGGCAGTAACACTGGCAACAGCACCAGTGCTGCTGCAAGCGTCACCACAGAGCCCACGGAGCCCAGTCCGGCAGCAGACGATGACCATCGGGGCCGCAGCACGAAGCCAAGTCCCCCAGTGGGGACCGGCATGAAGCGGCAGGGCAGCATCGTCGACTTTTGGAACGACTGGGCAGAGGCGAAGGAGCGAAAGGACCGACGCGAGCAGCAGGAGAAGGGCGAGAGTGATAGGGACAAGGACGGGAACGTCAAGGTCACCATGAACAGGTGGCAGTTCTTCCAGTACATGATCTCTGACCACAACTCGGCCTTCATCCCCGAGAAGAGGAAGCTCTACCAGGACATGAAGCGACCAATCACCGACTACTATATTGGTTCCTATGATTCCCTCTCCACACTACTTGGTACGAGTTGGCCTGCATGCTCACAATTTTCGTACATCAGCCTCGTCACACAATACCTACCTGACCGGCAACCAACTCAAGTCCAAGTCGGCCACGGAGATGTATGTGCTGGCGCTCAAGCAGGGATGCCGCTGTCTTGAATGTACGCTTGTTCCTTGGCCTACCCCTGATCATGCCGGACATTACGCTCATCGTCGATGTTCTTCTTCTTCTTCTTTTCTCATCGCAGTGGACTGTTGGGACGGCAAGAGGGGCTATCCGATCGTTTATGTACGTGACATCTTCGCCACTCGTCTTGCCGTTGGGCAACTGTGCTCGTGCTTACTCGCTTCCTCTGCACAGCATGGACACACGCTCACTTCCCGAGTGCGGTTTGAGGACGCCGTGATCGCCATCGCCAAATACGCCTTCTTCTCTTCGCCCTATCCACTCATCTTGTCCCTTGAGGTCCACTGCTCCAAGCCGCAACAGATAATGATGGCCGAGATCATGAGGTGCGTTGCCGGTCTCCTTGTCGGCATTGTCCGTGCTTACTCAAGTGTGCCACTGTATGACGTCCATACAGGAACGCGTTCGGAGACATGTTAGCATTGCCGTTCGCGGACAGCGAAAGGGACATCCTGCCCTCGCCCGAAGAACTCAAATACAAAATCCTTCTCAAGGGTACTGCCAGCGCCTTCCCTCCTCCCCTCCTCGCGCGGTCCGTGAGCTCACTGCCGCGTCCTTGTATGGCTGCAGGATCTCCGGTTCGGCTGCAAGCAGACGAGACCGAGCAGGAGGAGAAGCAGGACCGAAAGGCGGCGAGAAAGATGCCCAAGGAAAAGGTTGCGCAAGAGCTAAGCGACATACTCTACCTAAAGTCAGTTCACTTTGACAGCTTCCAGCAATTCAAACGTACGGTCATCGGCCATCGCTATCCGCGTGCCGTCTTCCTACTGTTTCTGACTTTTCTGGTCTTTGTTACATGATGTGGTGTCCACATGTCCGATAAACAGAGGAGAAGTGTAACCGCATGACCTCGCTTGCCGAGTCTCGAGGCTTCAAGTTGCTGGCATCTGCCGCGCCAGAGCTGGTCAACCTCAACCGACACAAGTTCACCCGCGTTTACCCCAAGGGCACGCGTTTTGCTTCGACCAACTATGACCCGGTGCCCTTCTGGAACACGGGGTATGTGCAGCTCTGCTCATCTCACCGCCACCGGCTACATGCGTGCTCGTCTGAACTTGATCTGACTCCATCACTTGGACTCAGGTCTCAGCTCGTGGCCCTCAACTACCAGCATGTGGGGAAGAAGATGTTCTACAATCACGGCAAGTTTTTGGAGAACGGCCAGTGCGGCTATGTTCTCAAGCCGCCCACGCTCAGGCACGACTGCAAGCGCCGGTTTGACCCGAGGCAATCCACGCATCTCTCGACGTCGATCGTCCGTCGGTTGACGGTGCAGGTACCGCTGCCAGCCTTTCACCTGCCTTGTTACAGCTCGACTCATCATTTCATGTACATTCATCAGATCATCAACGCCCGCCAGCTGCCTCACGTGGCCAAAGTAGTCAACCCCTATGCCGTTGTTGCCGGTACGCAAGGCCTTTTTGGCAAATGGGTTGAGTAGCTGCTGTGCCTCACCATCACCACTTCTCCCACAGTGAACGGGCTCGAGAAGGACGCGCGAGCCTTCAGGACAAGGGTGGTGAGGAACAACGGCTTCGACCCACAGTGGAATCAGACCTTCGATTTCCCGCTGACGGCGAGCGAGCTCGCCATCTTTCTCATCGCCATCTACGACAAGCGAGAGCGCTTCGCCAAGGATCGTCTGGTACACCTTCATTCGCCTCCTCTCTCATTTTATGTGTGGGCATGTTTGGTTGACCTGTGGGCAATGGTCTTCCATGTAACAGATCTGCTACTACTCCATTCCCGTGGAGTGCATACGTGCGGGTTATCGGGTGATGCACCTCTTCGACAAGAAGGGAAAGCGCATCCCGATGTCAAACCTCCTCTGTCGCTTTAGCCTCAAGCAGTCGAACCGGCCCAACCTGGATCGAATGAACGTCAACATGAACAAACTGCAGTCGACGCTGACCCTGCCCCGGTTGCCCTCTCGCGTCTGGAACCACAAGAAGTGATCAGCTGCTCTGTGTGCAACACAAGAACCGTGCCACCAGATTTATATATTTCTTTTTTCTCGAATGCTTTTTGGTAAATCGCTCCGTTCACATCAATGGAGGAAAGCCCACCGGTTGGACTTTCTCTTGGTACGCGCCTGCAGAACCGGATTGTCTTGTCTGTTGGTGATGAAGGCCTGTCCCACACAATCTTGTGTGCTTATCTCATTTTACTCCACCACCCGCGGTGATTTAGATGAGATTATGCTATGGAGTGAGCGTCACGCGCTGCCTCAGCGACCTCTGAATCACAAAAGAAAGCAACTGGAGAAAAAGGAGAAGTCAGATCGGGCAGATGACTTGAGCCGAAAGAGAAGGGAGAGCAGTCAGGAGGCAAACAAGCGAACAGAAGAGAGAAAAGCGAAAAGGCAACGAACGGATAAGCCACCACCAGTCAAAGAGAAGGAGGAGGTGGACAAGATAGAAGAAGAAAAACAGGGTGACAGCATCAGCGAGGCTGTGGCAGAGAGCGATGGCAAGCGAAAACGACCAGACGAGTTGCAAGAGAGTTTCGTGATTGTGCGCCCCAAGGGTCCGCCCTTGTGGAAGATCCGAGAGGAGAAGGAGCGCCTACAAAAGAAGGCCAAAACAGACACCGAGCAGTAAAGCTCATTCTCAGCCTACATCCGCAGATTTCGTCTTGTAATTTGGGAGAAAAGGGCCAAGAAAACAACTAGCAATTTTTATTTTGATTATTAGTCTACTCGAAATGGAGCTCGATGGCTGGGACAAGGTGTCTAAGTTCGTCGACAAGCAGCTCGAGCTCCTCAATGGCGAGCGGGATGCCGAGATAGAGCAGACTCGTGCCCTGCAAGAAGGGTATTCTCCAAAGGTGCCTGAGCATATCCATCCCACAAATCAGAGCATCCACAACAGCACACTGAACGCAAGGGTGCCGGTCCATACCAGGAGCTGCAAAAGTATGGCGAGTGCGTGCTGCGGTTGCACGTGGTGGGGCGCAAGACAGGCGTGGGCGGTCTGCTCCTGGTCAAGCTTGGCCGGGCGGCCACTGCTGCCACCACTCCGCTCCCTTCACACCGCTTCCAACCAGGTGCGCTACTTACGTGCTCCGCAGCTGCGCTCTAGTTCGTGCACGATGATCTTTACCCACGCCACTCGTGTCCATGAAGGCGATATCGTGGGTCTGGTGCCCTCCAACGTGCCGATCTCGTCATTCGTAGTGGAGAGCATGCAGAAGGGCAAGGGCGGTGTGATCTACAGAGCGGCGGAGCACTCTATCACGGTATCCTTCTCCAAGATGGATGAAGAGAGCCTGGCACTTGATACGGACGGCAACACCACCTACACGCTTATCCGACTGGCCAACGACGTCACCTACAAGCGCTACCGAAAGGCGCTGGAGGTCTTGCGGCAGCAAGTGACTTCACGCACCGCAGGAGGCGGCGACAACGACCATCTCAAGCAAGTGCTGTTCGGACTGGGCGCGCCCCGCTTCGTCGGTCACTTCCGCAACCGGTTCGAGCTCACGCCCTTCAACCCCAATCTCAACGAGTCACAGAAGGAGGCCATTACCTTTGCGCTGGGCGCCACCGACCTCGCCCTCATCCACGGCCCACCGGGCACAGGTCCAACTACCGGTCTCTGCAAGCGCGTCGCTGAAGCGGGACTGACTCGGGGCGTCCATCACATGTGAACCAGGCAAGACAACGACCGTTGTCGAGTTCATTCTCCAGTGCGTGAAGCGAGGCGAGCGCGTGCTGGCCACTGCACCCTCCAATATCGCTGTCGACAACATTGCCGAGCGGCTGGCTCTCTATGCCAAGCAGTCCGGAGCAAAGATCGTGCGCGTACGGTATCCCCCCCCCCGCACGAGTCATCCACGCGGGCTGATCGCTGTGGTGTTTTCGGCTCGTCAACAGGTTGGGCATCCAGCCCGTCTGTTGCCTTCGGTCGTCGGCCTGTCGCTGGACGCCAGGGTCAAACAGCACTCGCATCAGACCGAGCTGGCCGATGACGTCAGGAAGGAAATGGCCAAGCTGCAGTCGTACGTGCAGGTCTTTGCCAAAACGCGAGGCACACCTTCTCATGAACACGTTGTCTTTCTCTCGCTCGGCGCGGCAGCTCGCTGGGCAAGGCATCCCCGGCTGAGCGACGAGGTGTCTATGCCCAACTCCGACAACTTCGAAAGGAGCTCTGGGAGCGTGAGGGCAAGGCGGTGGACGAGATCATGTCGCAGGCTAACGTCGTTCTGGCCACCAACACCGGCGCGGCGGACAAGAAGCTCCAAAGTAAGTCGAGCCGCGCCTGAAGCTCAGCGATCAACGTTACCGTTGGCGCAACTCAACCCCTTTGTCCTTTTGTTTTGCCCTTGTGTAGAGCTGCCCATGTTCGACGTTGCGGTGATCGACGAAGCAGCACAGGCGGTGGAAGCCTCCTGCTGGATTCCCATCTTGAAGGCCAAGAAGCTTATCCTCGCGGGCGGTATGTGTCCTAGCTGCGCAGGGCATTCCCGATCTCCATCTTTGGCCAACCGGTTCATGGTCGGTGTATCCCCACAGATCACTGCCAGCTTCCGCCCACCATCATATCAGAGAGCGCGGCCAAGGCTGGGCTGTCGCATACCCTCTTCGATCGGTACGCAGGACAAACCCGTGATCTGGCAGCACGTGCTCACTGGCTAATGATATGCGATTAGAATGGTCAACATGTACGGCGATACGGTGCGCCATATGCTGCTCATCCAGTACCGCATGCACGACAAGATCAACCAGTGGTCCTCCAAGGTGTCCGCGCCCGTGCTCGACTCGCACGCGCAAATCATCTTACCCGATCTTCCTCAACCCTTGTTGTCATCAGGAATTTTACGAAGGCAAGCTGCAATCCCATGACTCCGTTGCGGGTCATCTCCTCCGCGACTTGCCCCATGTAGAAAGTGACACAGCAGAAACCAAGGTACTCCCATCGCCATCGCCTTTTGTGTCATGTTACAGCTCGTGTTCTTACGACCCACTTTTGGATCCAGTCGCCGCTCATCATCGTCGACACGACCGGATGCGGGTTCCACGAGGAGATGGTAGAGACCAAGAACGCGGACCGGCAGAACAAGAAGGGCGCTGAGGCATCGGAGGAGTCCTCGGGCAGGAAGAGGCCCATGATGCTCGGCGAGGGATCCAAGGCCAATCAGGGCGAGGCTGACCTGGTCTATCAATACGTCCACCTTCTGCTGCGGCAAGGTACGCGCTACTCGGGTCAATCACACAACGATCCACCACACAGGCACGACTAAGACAACGACATGGCCTCGGGACCGCAGGGCTGCGGCCGGAGGACATCGGCATCATTTCGCCCTACAACGCCCAGGTGGATCGATTGCGCCACGCCCTGCGTGAGAGGGGCATCCCCGGATTTGACAAGCGGGAGATGGAGAAGATCGAGGTGTCCACGGTGGACGGCTTTCAGGGCCGCGAGAAGGAAGTGATCATCATATCCTTCGTGCGCAGGTACATTCATCTTTCCCAGGATTCAGTCCAGCCGTCCTGCGGCGTCGCTGACCCTCCAGCCAGCAATCAGAAGGGCGAGATCGGTTTCTTGGCCGAGTCCAGGCGGATGAACGTGGCCATCACGCGAGCCAAGCGCAGCGTGGTGGTGGTCTGCGATGAGGAGACCATCAATCACGCCAAGAACGAATTCCTCAAGCGAATGATCGAGTACTTTGAAGGCGAGGGCGAGTACATGGCCGGGGCGCAGTTCTCGGGCGAAGAGATGCACGTGGAAACGGTGGAACACGGCGAGCTCGAGCGAATGCGCAAGGAGAGGGACGAAATGCTGCGACTTAGGGAGGACGTCGAGCGACGACGTAAGGAGAAGGAGGAGCGGGAGCGGAAGGAGAGGGAGCAGCTGGAGCTCGAGCAGAAGCTGCAGGACGACATCCTCGGTTTCGTGGCCGACCCCGACAGGGAGGAGCTGACCTTCCCGTCCGACCTCAACGCCTACGCGCGCATGCGGATCCACGAGATCGCCGAGCAGCACGGCCTGACCCACGCCAGCAAGGGCGAGGGCAAGAAGCGACAGCTCACCATTCGAAAGCCCGTCGAGGAGGTACGGGCGGGCGGCGCTCCAGCTGAGCCCTCAAAGGGTGGTCACACCATCGGGCAAAAGGGGGAGGGAGAGCGAAAGAGCAGAGAGGAGAAGCCAGAGGAGAAAGAGGAAGCAGAGGAAAGTGAGGAGAAAGAGGAGCAGAAGAAGGCCGACCCGGTCTCGGAACTGAGGAGGCTGCAGCAACTGAAGTACCTTGACCACAAGAAGCACGAGGAGAAGGAGAAACCAAAGAAGGGCGCCAACAAAAGGAAGGAGGTCAAGGCCAAGGAGAGGCCGACCCGTCAGGAGGACGAGCTGAAGGTCTCCCTCCTTCCCCCTTCCCTTTGTGGACGTTTTGTGGCCACATGAGACTGATTTCTTCGAGTGTGGCCTGTCAAACAGAAAAAGAAGAAGGCCGAGGCAGCCGAGTTGCGGAAGATGAGCGAAGAGGAGCTCCTGAAGAAGTTCGACACGTACGCGATCCCCTCCATCATAGGTTGTCCCTACCGGGTAAGCTCACGAAATGATACGTGACCATCAGGACCAAGTGCGGCTACAAGGGATGCAAGGAATCCACCACCGTCCTCGGTCGGCTGTGCCCGCATTGCCGCCTCAAGTTCTGCTTCTCGCACAGGTTAACAACCGTCAGCCGCCCCTAGGTTCCCTTTTTGGGATGCCTCTTGACAAGCGATGCGGCTCGCTCACATGTGCGTGTATGTGTCCGGCCCACACAGCATGGCAGAGATCCACGGATGCGGAGACGAGGCCAAGAAGAAGGCGCGGGAGGACTGGCTCCACAGCAATCGGCCGGGCGGCACGGTCACCGGCCAATCCTCCACCAAACCGCTCAAACCGCAGGCGCGCAATCATCTCCAGAGCAAGCTGCAGGTATGGACCCCCTGGTGGCTCTTCGTGTTCGCGCTGTGCTCATTAGTCCACTTACAGGAAAAGTTGAGCGACGTGGCACACAAGGGTAAGAAACCGTCGGAGAAAGACCAGAAGAGTAGTAGGGGCAGCGCTGCTCGCGGGCGAGGCGGCCCGAGCGCCCGTGGCGGCAGGCCACGAGGTGGAGCCTGACCACCAGCGCACCGGATCCCCTCTCCATAAATGGGGCAATGCTCGGCCCAATTGCGTGGGCGTGCCATGGTTTACTGTGCTTCAAGTGTGCGACCGTTTGGGCCTACCAAAATCAACGTGCGTTTGCGCCTAGCCGTTGGCAGGGCGCTGTAAAGTTCATAATCAAGGAGAAGAAGTTGCAAGATTGAGAGGGAAAGGAGGACAAGGGCGGTTGATACAGAGGGAGAGAGAGAATGGCGAGTTCGGCATCGTCACCCTCAACTCTGCGGTTGAGCACCATAGCGCCCGGAGGCACGCCCCCTCCAGGGACGGTTCGGGCAAAGATTTCCCAGCTCAACGCCTCGTCATCTTCCATCGAGACCACTGCGGGCGCGCCCCGGTCGCGGGCCTCCTCTATCTCCCTGTCTGGTGGGCCCGTAACCCCGCCCCCCTCTTTGGTTCCCCACCGCGATACCCCGAACTTGAGCGATTCGAGCCATCTTCGCCTCGTGGGGAGTTCTGTCAAAACGCCTCGGCGTACTCCCCCTCACCCCCTTCTACCAGATGCGCATCTGTCGTTTTCGTTCTTTTTAATTTAGTTAGTTACTGTTATTTTTCTGATTTATTTTTTCCTGGGATCAAAATGGCGAACAGTGGAGAAGGACGTGAGGTTGGTGGTGGACACGAGGCTCAGACAACACCTGTCCAACCTTTACAAGGCCGAGAAGGATGTGCCCAGCGCAGGTATGATTTTCTTGCTGCTTTTGTTTTTTGATGCCTGTTAAGGCAAATGCTCACGCCTCACCTCAACGTGACCACATGGCCCACACGCAGACGACATCTCAGATACGGAGAAGCTGCTGGTGGTGATGCATTCCAAGAATGTGAACTTCACCCAAGAGGCCATCAAAATCATCATCCACCTCATGGCTCTGGGTACTCGCAATATCACTCCCACGCACAACACATGCATGAATGGTTGTTCACTGTCGGAGTCATTGTGTTTGTTGCAGAGGAGAACCAGCAGGCCATCGGAAGAAGCGTGCTGATTCTGGAGCTGATTCGGAGCCTGTCCGCACCTCAGGACGCCATACGCACCTACGCCGCATGGGCCCTCTCCAACTTCTCCTCGAATGGTGTCTCCCTCCTCCCTCGGTCTTGCCGTAAATAGCGGTTTGTGAGCACCCAACTGACTGACCACGCGTCAATGCGTGGGCGAGAGCAGAGAGCAATCACAAGGCCATCCACGATGTGGGCGGTGTCAAAGCGCTGATCACGCTCTTGGGTTCGAGCTCCGACGACTCGCTCAAACAGGCCCTCTCCGCACTTCTCAATATATCCTCCAATCGTACGTGCTCTTTCTCTCCCTGCCCCGGTAGTTGATGCCTCTGACATGTTCTGCTCTCAAACCCCCCCCCCCAAAGCCACGTTCGTGGAGACAATCCGGAAGAGCGGGGGCATGCGCGAGCTGATCCGCCTTCTCGAGTACTCGGGCAACGCTGCCGATGCAATCGTCCCGCTCACCCTCATGGTAGGTGGCTGTACTTTCTCTCATGCGCTCATCGAGTGCTCTCACGCATCTCAACTCGGTAACCATTTCGCGCAGGTGTTCATCAACCTGGCGACCAACGAAAAGAACATGGATATGTTCGCAGATACCGGGGGCTTCCCGCCGCTCATCAAGCTCCTCCATCATCCGGTGTTCAGCATGGACGCCATGCCCTTCCTCACCTCTCTCCTGACCAATCGTACAACGACCGCTTCCAATCTTGCTTCCTGCCATCTGACTGTTGCTGACCTGTCACCTCCACTCATGATCAGCGCGTCGGGTGGGTCAGTTTGTCTCGGCGGAGGGTCTGCGGCCGCTTTTCGATTTTGTATCGCGAGCGCCAGCCCAGCAGGAGGGCAAGTACGACAACTCGCTCGAACACTGCCTTCTCGCTCTCCACCATCTGCTCGGCAACGGTATGAAGACACTCCAAATGTTTCGTTCTTTCAATGTATTTTAAAACGAAGTGTAGGTCCTCTCGGTTTTTCATTTATTTATTTTTAATTTTATCAAGTGCATTGTATTGCGTTACGGCTGATACGTGCTTTTGGTGTTGTGCTCAGATGACTATGTGCGTATGATCGGAGAGCGCAACTTCGTGTTGCCGTTGACGGCGCTCCTGGACGGACGGCAGGACCCTCGCATCCTCGTCCTCGTCGTCGAGATCATCGGTATCGCTCGACCACACCAGACAGGGAGTGGCGTGTGTTCATGCGAGCTGACCGAGGGCGTCGGCGAAAACACAGACACTCTGCTCGACTCTGACGAAAGGAACGGCACGCAGTTGGTGACGGCCTCAGGTATCGAACGCCTGATCGCCCTTCTGCCCGCCAAGCGACCCAAGCGAGCGTTCACGGTCGTTGTCGACAATGCTCTGCTGCTCCTTACCGGCCTTCTGGAAACCAATGGCACAGCTCGCTTCGTTCACTTCTTGTATATTTCGCGTGTGGTTTGCCGGGACTGACCGTGCGGGGGCGCTCGTACAGACAACAATCAGGAACATCTGCTCGGTCGTGGTGTGGTGCCGGCCGTCGCCGGAGTCATGTCGTGGGCCACGAACGAGACGCTCGAGCATGCGCTCCACCTTATCGCTCTGCTCACCTCCGGTACAGCCCGGACTTCACTCGCCCGCTCAATGTCATGTTTTTGGCTTCTTATTGTTGTCGTTACCACTACCGCGACACTCCGTTACAGGGATCAACGGGCAGGTGGTGTGCCACGAGATAATGGAGCCGTGGCCGCAGGTGCTGCCTCGCCTCCTCCAGATGCTCAACCCCGATCCCGCAAACAGACGACTGGCCGCAGTGCCCGACTCCACGCGGATCAAGATTGCTCTCTGCTTTTCGGCCCTTCTCGCCCACGGTGCGCTATCCGATTGGCGTGACGCCCGCCAAGCGCCCGACCCCATCCACCAACTCA
The DNA here is from genome assembly GCA_027943245.1 of Acanthamoeba sp. SK_2022b. NCBI lineage: Eukaryota > Discosea > Longamoebia > Acanthamoebidae > Acanthamoeba > Acanthamoeba sp. SK_2022b. Next base: position 210,536 of record JANDJZ010000017.1, on the reverse strand, counting down.
CCACTCTCCACTCTTTTCCATAGTTGATTGCCAATCGGACCTGGTAGAGCTCGAAGTGGTGGGCCACTTCATCGACCTTCTTGCTTCGCCCAATCAGCGCCTCCAATTCTACGCCATTACCGCTCTGCGCAACCTGTCCACCTATTACGGTAACACCACTCCCGTTCCTCTGGGCACTGGTCCATATGATCTGTTTATAACGTCGTGCTGTGTGGTGTAGCGTCGGTGCGACGCGAGATTCAACACGTCGGAGGGCTCGGTGAGCTACTTGCTCTGGTGCACGGCCCCAACCGAGCGGCAGTGTCTGTCGCCCGGCTCGAAGCGATGCGCACAATCGCCAACCTCTCCGTCACAGGTTCGTGCCTACGCTCAGCCTGCGCGACCGAGTGGGGGCAAACAAACTTGAACTTACCTTGTGACACTCCAAACAAGATGACCCGCTCGACCTGCAGGAGTTCTGCGAGACGAGCGTGCCGGTACTGTTGGCCGTGCTCGCCACTCCTCCGCCCTCGAGAGACGACATTACTCGAGGTACACCCAGTGAGTGCTGCGGCAACACACGATCGTGTTGTGCTGAACATGCTTCTCGCACCTGCAGCTGTGGCCAAGCGTAAGCAGAGGCTCTCGAGTGGGTCCCAACAGGACCCCAACAGCAACAAGATCAGCACATCCCTGGAAATCCAGCAGGTGCGCGAGACGAAGAAGGGTCGCGACAGCCCGACGCCCGCCAGTCCCCCGCCCAACGTCGTTGGCAGTGGGAGCCTCTTGCGAGCGGGCGATGGCGGAGGCGCGAGCGGCAATCCGGGCAACACGGGCAACTCCGGGAGCTTAGTGCGCGCCGCGCGGCTGACGGGGGCCAGCAGCTCGCTGAGTGGCCGAGGCAGCCGCGTGTCCACCATGGAGAGTCTAGGCAGCGGCGATCTCGAGACTCGCATCGGCAATGTGGGCACCGTGGGCATCAGCGGCAGTGGTGGCAGTCGCATCGCCACCAACCCTGCCGCAATGGGTAAGCGCACGCATCCCACGTGTAACGATCTGACTGTCGAGATCGATCACCTGTGCTCACCCATAAGCCATGCTGGAATCGATGGCAGGCCTGGGCAGCCACGAGGATCTGGAGGAGGAAGATCGCATTCTGGAGGAGCGCGTGTTCCAAACCAAGTGGGAGAACGACTGCCTGATCAAAGCCTACACCGCCATCACTCTGCAGAACCTTTCCATCGAAGGTTTCCTTCCGCTCTCCTGGTCCCGTTAAAGCAAAGTCTGTGCGATTGACACGGCACACACGTTAGCCGACTTTGTGGATGTGGTGCACGCCGCGGGAGGGCTGGGCGTGGTGATGGATTACCTGTTGGGCTCTAGCTCCCCGCGCCTCCAGTACGAAGCTGTCAGGCTCTTCGTCGTCTGGGCAGCCCAGGATGCCAATCGAATGGCATTTCAAGATATGGGCGGCATCCAACGTCTGGAGCAGGTGCGTGTGTGAAATGGTTTTGTATTGTGTTGCATGGAGCCTCACACACCTGTTGTGTTGTGCTCATGCAGGCATTGGCTGCGTTCAAGAGCTCGCCAGTGCCCAACGATGCGCTTATCATGTACACTCAGATAGCGCTCAATACGATGAGCATCCCTCGTACGCCCTTTCTGCCGCCTATTGCATCATCATTATGGCGGTAATCGTTGACAACATCTCGCGCTTGGCTCGTGTCCAGCCGTGGAGCTGACCGAGCCTCTAGTGCCTCTCGATGACGACGACGACGCTGCCGCTATTGGCTGGGAACCAGGTACGCTTGGATGTCGTGTGACGTCGTATGGTGAATGTCTGACTCCACGTCACGCGCACGCGCAGAAACGGCCATGCTGGATCACATGCGGCAGGTGGAGCGGTCCATTCGCACCATCGAGCTGTTGAATCCGCTCGAGTCGTACCACTCCCACTCACTGCCCACCTCGCCCAAGGACTCGGTCAGCAAGTCGAGCCGCTACTCGTCGCAGCCCGTCACCCTGCGTCGCAGCGTGCGGCAGAGGGAGCGGTACGACCGGTTCAAGGGCGGCATCAAAGATCCTAGCCTCTTCGCAGGGCCTGCCGACAGCAAAGTCGAGCCGGCGGCCAAGATCGTCGGATGGCACGAGGAGACGCGCATGTCTCAACTGCTCGACAGCAACGGGCAGGCCATCGTGTCCCCCACGCGGCTGCTGTTCGATCAAATGGAGGAGATGCGCTTTCGGATGAGCACCACGTCCAATCCTGGAGTGGGCGATCTCGCGTCCCTCGCGCCGCTCTCCCCCAGCCGTGGCAGCCGCGCACGCGGCAGCCGAGTCGCGGAGATGCAAAAGAACGAAGATGGCAAGGCTCCTAAGAGTGAAGCGGCGAAAAAGAACGAAAACGATAGCTCAAATAGCGAGAAAGAGGAGGAGGGAGAGGAGACGCGGAAACCCAAGCGAAAGGGGTCGTTCCGGCAGCTCAGCAAGCAGTTCAGCGCCACGCTCAAGAAGGTGCGGGACCAGACCACCAAAAAGCCCAAGCCCGACAACAATGCGGACAACAAGGACAACACAGATAACAACAGCAAGAAGTCGAAGAAGACCAAGAAGAAGACCAAGAAGAAGAAAGATAAGGATGAGAAGAGCAGCACGAAGAAGAAAGCGAAAAAGGCGACGGCGGCGAAGCAGAAGCAGAGCGAGGTTGACAGCTTCGCGGACGGAAAGGAGGCCTTCAGGTGGTCGGTCGAGGAGGTGGGCGACTGGCTCGAGAAGAACGCGCTGGGCGAGCTGCGCCCGGTGTTCGCCAAACACCACATCGACGGCAAGGCGCTCATGCAGCTCCACCACGCCGCGCTCGCGCGCATGGGCGTCTTCTCCCAGGCCCTCTCGTCGGCGCTCCTGCAGCGCCGCCGCAAGCTGCTCACCCGCTCGACCTCGCTCACGGCCCCACCCTCCGACTCGTCGATGGACTCGTCCCTCTCTTCGTCGCGCTCCTACCCGAACCTGTCCTCGTCCTCGTCCTCCTCCGTGTCGGTCCACGCCCGGGACAGGATCGTGAAGGACGAGGAGACGCGCAAAAAGAAAACGAAGACTACGACGAAGAAAAAGAAGAAGAGGGAAAAGACGGAGAGCAAGGAGAAGGAGCGGGAGAAGGAGAGCGAAGACAAGACTGAGAAGAGGAGAAGAAAGAAAACGACGACGACAACCACAAAGAGCGAAAGGGACAAGGACGAAAAAGACGAACTCAAGACGAAGAAAAAGAGGACAGAAGCGAAGCGGCAGAAGAAGGAGGGCTCCAAGAAGAGGAAGAAGAGGCCGGCCACCGGAGATGACGTCGAAGAGGAGGGTAACACCTCCACTGCCACCACAGCGGCGACCGTCGAGGCCGCAAGGGAGTCGAGGCTCAATTCCGGTAAGAGCGCGGGTGACTCCGACAAGCGAAAGGTTCCCGCAGGGCCGGCCGCGCACGCCGTCGCACCGCCCAGCGGCCAGAACGCCAAGCCCAAGGTGTCGTCTCTGCGGAGGCGGCCGACCGAGCTGGGCGAGGGGGTGGACGGGACCCAGGCCATAGGTGGCCGGCGCAAGGAGCTGCGTTTCGAGGGCAACGTGATGGACGAGGACGACGAGGCGGAGATGGGCGGGTCGCTGATCGACCTGGTGGGCAAGGACAAGGGCGAGGAGCTGCTCGTGCTGCGCGATATCCGTATCTCCCTGCAGGAGGAGCGCGAGCTCAAGCACGCCACCGAATCCCAGGCTGCCGCTGATCACCGTCCCGTCGCCCGCAAGCGAGGCAGCACGCGGCGTCGCAAGCAGCGCGAACGACAGCCCGTCGCGTCCTACCCCGCCGAGGCGGAAACCGAGACCGACGATGACCAGCGACAGGCACAGCCTGCCGCTCCATCCGCGGCCGGCTCGCAGGCGCAGCCGAAACAGGCTGGCTTCCTCCGCAGCATCTCCACCATCTTCCACATCCGTGGCAACAAGCCGCACACCAAGCAGGACCAGCAGCGCCAAGCCGTGGCTGGCGGGGCCTCGCCGCAGCATTCGACGGCCACCTCGGCCGTGGACGAGGCCGGCGAGGGCACGCCCGAGTGGTCAAGCGAGAAGCCGGCCGTCGAGGAGAAGAAGCGAGGCAGCTGGGTGCGGTCGACTTTCCTGCGGCGCAGTAGGAAGGCCGACGGGGAGGAACGCAAGAATGTGATCCGCCGCAGCTCAGCGGAGGAGGAATCCGAGCTGCGCAGCAGCAAGGAGACGGCGCGCCGCCAACTGAAGGAACAGAAGGAGGAACAGCAGCGACAGAAGAAGCAGGAGAAGGAGAAGGTGAAGGAGCGGAACAAGCTGTCCCGCAAGAATTCCTCCTTCCTCAGCCGCATGGCCGTCAACAAACGTATCTCCCTCCCCGCTCGCTTTCGCTATTTCGCTTTTCTCCGTCGCTTTCTTCGTTCTTTTCTTCTCGGTTTTGCTGATCACAGGGTGTGCAGGAGGGAACCAAGGCAGCAAGAAGACGATGACTTTCTCGCTGGAGGAGGATGTCAACTACGGATCGACCACCGACACCACCACCACCCACTCCCACTCGCGCGGTCGGGGCGACGAGGGCGACATGCACGACGATGACGATGACGAGCTGGACGACCTCCGTCGTAACCAGGGCACCCCGCGCGTGAACCTCCAGCGCGCCACCAGCGGCGACGAACCCGCTCCACCCTACCGGGAGGGATCGATCGACCACGCCTCCTATTCCGAGACCGAGGAGCAGGAGGTCGCTGACTACTCGGAAGTGCGTCCTCGTTGACCCCTCACCCCACATATTCGTTGAAAGATCTTGCCCCGACATGGAGGACTAACTTTGCTTTGTGGCGGTGGGGCCCGTGGTGCAGGTGGTCCACCAGACGACGATGGACAGCGGGTCGTACCCGTCGACGCCCACGAGGGGTTCGCGCGTCAACCCTCGCAACCAGCTGGTGTCCCTCGAATCGGCCCTCCTGCAGGTCATCGGTACGACGACTCGGGCCGATGCCCTCTCTTATCCGCAAGTTTGCCCTCTGGCGCTCAACGCACGCGTTTGTGGTGGGGCGTCGTTGCTGCAGCACAACTGGGCCCCCACCGCAAGCGGCTGATGATCGAGCTGCTCGAGACCGAGCGGCGATACGTAGCGCTGGTCACCGTGCTCATCCGGCAGTTCCTCAAACCGCTTCTGCTCCTCACCTACACTGACCAGGAGCAGTTCCTCACCGAAGAAGAGGTAACCAGCCTCTCTCCCATCTTCTTTACTCTTGCTGTCAGATTGTCGCTAAACGAATGCAATGGACAGCTGCATTCGATCTTCCTCAACATTGGCCTGCTCCATTCGTACAACATGATCTTCCTGAGCAACCTCACCCAGCGCGTACACAGCTGGAACGACTCGCAGTCGGTGGCCGACGTGTTCCTCATGCTGGTACACCTGCCCATCCCCGCTTTGGTCTCATGTACGCCACAGGACCAGCCCTGGATGCTGATGTCATGATGACGTGGCACATATGCAGTCGGACTTCCTCAAGGCCTACGCGGAGTACCTGCACAACTTTGAGGCGGCCACGGCGCTGCTACAGCACTGTCTGCAGGATCCGTCCTTCGATCTGTTTGTCAAGGCGCTGGCCGCCTCGCCCGACTGCGAGGGGCTTGGGCTGGAGGATTTCCTCATACTGCCCTACCAGCGCATCACCGCCTACGCCCACATCTTCCGGGTGAGCGTTCATGCACACACACGCACCTACACGCTTACACCTCCCCCACACTTGACGTCTAACGGTCATTTTTCTGCGACACAGAAACTCTTGAGGTGGACGTGGGAGAGTCACGAGGACTATGGCGACATTATCACGGTGCTACAGACCATTGAGAACATCATCGCGTCCAACGTCCACCTTCGTCTGTTGCCAAGCCCGCACGACAAGGGTTCGCGCCTCTCACCTCCACTTGGCGCACCCGGACTTGATCATGGGCGAGCCCCGTGCCTGACGTTCTGTCCACCAGGCTTGGGTCAGTCCTCTCCATCCGCGACACCGTCTCGTTATACGAAGCTCAGTGCGCGCGAAGGTTTCTTGAAGCTTCTCGCCGTGCACGACCTCCTTGCCGGCTGCCCGATCGTACGCGATGCCCTTCTACGTGCGCGGCGTCGGTCTCACACAAACGACTCACCGCACGCACGACACACGCACAGGACATCACCATAACGCCTGGTCGGCAGTACATTTGCGAGGCCCAGGTGACGCTGCTCGACGAAGTGGTCAACCGGCAGCGCGGCTGGCTGTACCTGTTCAACGATGCCCTCCTCACCACGACGGTCGAGGCCGAGGGAGCCCCCTCCAGAAAATCGTTAAACGCCCCTTTGCAGGTTTGCTCACCTCTCCCTTTGCGTTAGCCACGAGCGAGAGTTCTAATACGGATTTCTCCGCTGCAGAACAAAGGCGTGCAGGATTTCTGCTCGTTCATTCCGCTGGAGGACATCCTGACCATCGACGAGGCCAGAGAGTACTCGACCATCGTCAAGGTCACCTGCAAAGCGGTTCGTCTTCACATGCCCCTCTCCAATCAACACCCCTGTCTCTTCTTGTCTCACTAAGCTCGTTTTCCTCTTCCTCTGTGTGTGTCATTTTTTTTTCTTTATCGCTTTCGTTCTTATGTTGTCGCTTTTGCTTTTTCCAGGGACGGATCATCACGATCAAGTTCGACTCGACGGAGAACAAGTCGCTGTGGCTCGACCACTTCGTGGTGATCGTCGCCGCTCACCGGCAGAAGGCCGCACGCTTCCATCCCAGCGAAACCGACCAGGCGCCGGTCCACGGCCACACGCCCGTGCTCCACGGCTTCGCCAGCGAGGAGAGCGAGTTCGAGTCCTTCTAGACAGATGAGGTGAATCCCTCCCCGCTTGTGTATACATCAATCATAACACCATCAATGCAATGTTAGCCTACACCCGCACCTTCATTACGCGTGCGTTGGTGGGGGGGGGGGTAAGGAGCCTTGCTAGAGCTCTGAAATTTCGAGGTATGGCGAACGAAATCGGTGGGAGACCACCACCGAAATTTCTCTCACTTGGGCGTCAAGGCTGTCAGCAAGTACGGGTGGGACCATCGAGGCGTGGGGTATGTGGGACGAACTGCAGGCCCCGCTTCCTCCCGAGGAGACCTCCCCACCGGCAGCTTATCGTAACCTTCGCGCTTTCTCTTCCTTTGGTGCATCGCGCACCGCGCACTTGCTGCATACACACACACCCGAGCTGCACACGATCACCATCAGCACGTGCCGCGGTCCACGAACGACACAGCTGACGTGCTTAACTCATAGAAAAGATGGACTTGAACCTCAGGGAGGAGGCTCCCTCGCATGGATCGTCCTCCAGCCCCGTCCCCTCCGCAAACCAGCCGCCCTCCACCTCCTCGGCCACCGCCGCGCTTGACGAGGAGCACGGCGGCCGCAGCATTGTAGACGAACAGCGCGCGCGCGGCTACGGCATTCCCGGAGAAGCCCTCATAGACTCGCAGCAGCAGCAGCAACGCACGGCCTTCTCGAGCTTTCCCGAACCGGGCCACCATGACTCCGCCACCACTACTGCCGACATCAAAACCGAACTCGGGGTGGCGGACAGAACGTCGCTTGCGCCGGGCCAGGTGCCCCTGCAGCCGCGACCCAGCTACGCCCAGTTCCAGCCGGGCGGCGTCGGAGGCGGTGTGGGAGTGCCGCTGAGACCGGCCTCGGGCAAGGCTCGGTCCAACTCGTGGTCCTACCCCGCATCGGCCGTGGCGCCCTACGCCTACCCCTACCCCTCCCAGCAACCCCCGTCGAGTAGCGGCGTAGGTGGAACCGCCACCAGCGGTGGCGCGGCTGGCATGATGCCCGCGCCGGGGGGCTCGCGAGGGGCCGGCCAGCGCTATCGCCAACGGGGCGCCAGCCTCTCCTTCTCCTCGCCCGAAGACGCCATGCGGCAGCAATACCTTCAGCAGCAGCAACAGCAGCAGCAGCAGCCGTTGTTCTTGTCGTATCCACCTCAGCCATCACAGCAGCAACAGGAGCCGTTCATGTACGGGGGCGGGGCCGACGGCGGTTTCCTATCCGCGGCCTACCAGCAAGCACGACCGGGGCCGACAGGGGGCCCATCTACTCCGCCGCTGCCGACTACCCCCTCGTCGTTCATTCGGCGGACCTCCCTTCCGCAGACCTATCTGCACACCATTCCCATCAGCCGCTCCGCGACCTCCCCCGGCTTCACGCCCGCGCCCACCGACGTCGCGCTTCCCGTCCACGCCTCCCAGCCTCAGGTTCGTGTCTGCGCCCGGCAAGAATAGAAAGAACGTGAACAAAACTGACGAAGCGGACGGGGAGGGGAGAGCAGTCGACAACTGAGGTGCCCCAGAAGTTGGAGATTCCCACGCATGGCGCACGAGCTCTGCCGAAGGAGATCGCGACGCATCCCGCCATCCAGAGCATCACCAAGTACATGCACAGCGGGCAAGAAGGAATCGATCTACGCCTCGCCACATCTCCTTCTCCCCTCCCCAATGCCTACCCATTTCATGTTCCAGAAGAGAGAGAGCAGAATTAACACACGCTTCTGCCACCGCAACAAGGGCCCATTCCGACAGCGCACAGGCCACGGGCGAGCCAGCGGCCGCCGCGGAGAAGGAGATTGGCGTTGAAGTGACGGGGGAGGCGGAGGAGGAGGACACCGGTGCGCCACCTCTAGGTAGGCGAGTGGGCGTGCTGTTGCGTGTGTGTGCGCGCGCAATGTAGTGTGCGTGCGGCGAGTGGACGTGTGCCCATGCGGAGTGGCAGCAGGGGCAGTGCAGGCGGGCGAGGGCAAGTTCGTAGACATCAGCGAGTACCTCAACCTGCCCCAGTCCAAGGTGGCCAAGACGCTGGGCATCCCTTCCTCCACCCTCAGCAAGCGTTGGAAGGAGGCGGCCCGCGCTCGCAAATGGTACAGGCCCCACCCCTCCCCGTTTGTCGCAGAGCTCGCCAATCACCAACCGCACGTCAGGCCGTGGCGAACGGTGTGCAAGATCGACAAGGAGATCATGGCGCTGCTGCACAACATTCCTCCCTCTGTTGCCGGTGCGTGTACCTGCCCCACGTCTCCTTTTTGTTCACCACGACCAATACTCTCTCGCGTGAGCAGCCAAGGGCCCGGAGCACGTCCCTCCCGAGATTCACACGAGGCTGCTGGCGTTGCTGAAGCAGAGGCAGGACGAGCTCAAGCCTGTCATCATCCGCCTGTAGTTAATTTGCATTTCTTCCCCGTTGGCTTCACGTTAGCGGACTATCACTCCCTCACCTCCCCCTACCCCTCAACACAGAACATGTACAGACGTCATATGTGTGTGAAATGGTGGTCGCTGTTGTTGCAACAAACACGTTTGTCGCAGCTACAAACGCAGTTGTTCACCGCTTTGTACAATCTCTGGAAAATGAGGGGCGGTGGGCCTTATAGTTATGGCTTGGCGTTGGTGGTAAGCTGCACGTCGCAGGTCGCCTGTTGTCGCCGGTAGAGGTCAGGGATGTCCTTTGGTCGTTGGAGCAGGATCTGATGGAAGTCGTCGGATCCATCATCGCTTCGTTAGCGGACGACCCAACTCGAGGACAACGCTCGATGAGGAGGGGGCGACCTACCTCTTCAAAGGTCTGTGACACCTTGCTAAGAATGACGGGGAAGTCCATGTAGCCGGCGTTGCTGCTCACCCATATCCTACGTGATTGGCAGAGGATGCGAACATTTGCGTGGGGGGGTCAGCCCTCTCCTCGTGCCTTATGTCACTTATGTTGTTAGATTACCTGTCGAACAGAAGGAAGCACTGGCAGAAGACCTCCTCGAACAGGTTGCGCTCCTCTACACACACACACACCACACACACACACACACACACACACACACACACACACACACACACACACACACACACACACACATTCCACATCAAACGACGCAGCACACCACCAAGTGAACCCCGTGATGAAAAGGCCAGACAATGGGACAGCTGGCTGGCCCACGAAACCTTCGTTGTCCTTGCTGGTCATAAACTGGAAGAGAGGCGTGTCCCAGCGCTCCGAGGTATCCGCTGCCCGGATTAGAGCCTCTGTCGTCACCAACACGAGACGGTGAGTGTGGAAGGGGGAGAGAGGGGAAAGAGGGAGAGACCATCGAGTTTGAGGGACTTGAAGAGCATCTGGGTGAGGTTGATGCCGGTCGACGCCCACGGGTAGGAGCGGCCCTGCTTCAGGAGAGCGGAGAGGGTGTCCCCGTAGTGGCGGGCAAAGTAGAGGATGGTGGTCAGGCCCAACAGGCCCATCCCCCGAAAATCGGTCGCCGGATCGTTGCCCTGTCGACGAGATGCGGTCACCGACCGGGGTGAGCCCGCATCCAGCACGCCCAAACGCGCGCCAACACACTCGGGACAGTCAAGTGGGAGGGGCACCTGAAAGCCGATTTGCTTCCATTGGGGCGATACGCGGTCGGTCAGCTGAGTGTCGGGGCACACGACGCGCCACAACGCCATCAACTGGAGTGGAGTGGCCATATGGCCGATAACAACAACAACAACAACAACAACAACAACAACAACAACTGGTGAGAAGACCATGCGGTCATCTGCGCTGCCGAGTGGCCCGAGACGGGGGGGAGGACCCTACCTCTTCCTCGTGCTGCTTGTCAGCGCTGTCGTAGGGCGTGCAGGCGAGACACCACAGCCCTCGCAACCGACCAACCTGATCCTCCGCTCAGCACGCGCACGAGAGATAACCACACGCGCAGCTATGGCGGAAGACAGCGCTCTACCTGCTTGGAGCGGCGTAGGCCATAGGCGCGCATGTGGTAGGACATGACCCGCTCGAATCCCTCCCCGTCCTCGGCGCTCCTGACCACCAAAATACCGCAAAGGGACGAAGGTGAGACACCGTGCTGGTCGTGGCCAGAGACGAGCAACCAGGGCACTGAACTCACCACTGCTCGCGGACGCCGCTCTTCCATTCGATCTTGAAGCTCATGCTGCCGGACGCTGCGAAACAAAACCAAAGCAAAGTTGGAGCGAGAGGAGAGTCAGTGGTTGAGGGGTGGAGGGGGGGGGGGTATTCTGCTCGAGTAAGCGCATATCAGCGGTCCACTTACCGCTCTCCGAACCCTTGCGTGGGGTAGACTTATCGGCGGCGCCAAACGACTTGATCTCATCGATGTAGCTGTTTTGGAGACAATTCTGCACAGTGAGCGAATGGGGTACAGCAACAAGCACCTGCTCGCCCCCTCTATCATCAAGCTGTGCACGCGATGCAGACGGTCAGGCTGGCTGTACCGTATGGCGTTGGCGAGCTTGACTTCGTACAGCAGATCGTCGACGGCGGCATCCTGCAGGTTGTCCACCTGCCGTCCGTCCTTGGTCACCATCTTCACTCTGACGCGCGAGATTGCCCCTCGTCAGCTACCGCCAAAGGCCCCGTGCCATTGCACTGAAGAGGGGAGAGGAGGCGCTACTTGCAGAAGGCGTAGGTGGGTCCCGAGCTGAGCAGGGAACCCTTGAAGTTGACCTGCTGAGTGATCGGGCCCCAATCATTCACGAACGGCGAACGGTAGAGCAGGTCACAAGACACCACCTGGCCCTGCGACCTCATACGTAGAGTGGAGTAGTGTTGAGAGATGGATTTGGTGTGAGTGCGTGATATCATATTTGGGAGACACCTGGGGCGTAATCTCGACGAAGCGTCGCTTCTGCGACTGCCACACGTGAAAAGAATCGCCCATTGCCAATACCTGCTCCAGCTCCTTTTCCAACTGCACACACACACACACACACACACACACACACACACACACACACACACACACACATCAATGCCCACGTATGTGTGAGCGCGGTTCGCACATGCAGTGAACCACAGGACGAACCATGTCCAGCTCCTCGACCATCTTCTTGAACGAGGCCAGCCTCTCCGCGACCTGCTCTTCCGTGGCCACCTCTTCCCTGTCCGCAAAGGTGCGACGGGGGAACGAATGAGCAAGCTGGCTCCTCCCTTTCCCCCGGGCCTGACAATATCTTGGCCGACGCACGCACCCGACTCCGGACATGCTCGATTCCTGCAGCTTCTTCTTAACCTCCGCCACTTTCTCTATCACGGCCGTCCGCTTCTTGGTCATCCAGGAGGCCCCCGCGAGCGGCTGCTCGCCCTGCCCCGCCTGGGACTCGTCACCGCTCGGCTCCTGCGGCGCCGTGGCACCTGCTGAGAGGTTGGCAGAAGGACGACATCAGTGTTGTGCACGGGGATGTGTCCACTTGTGTGAAATCGATGGATCAGAAGCGCGAATGCGTACGAGCTTCGGCCGAGATGGTGGAGCGCGGCGACTCGCTAGGGTCAACGGCCGGCGCGAGAGAGAGCATGGGCGACAGTGGGAGGCCCAATTGCGGCGGCGAAGCCGAGGATACGGCCGCGTTGATGGCAGCAGCAGCAGCCCTGAAGTGAAAGTGGATAACGATCGCAGTCCTCGTGCCTTAGTTACATTTCACGTCACGGGAGAGAGGTGCGCGTATGAGCATGTACTCGTCTGTGGGCGTGCCGTCGTTCTCCCCCTTCTTGCCAAAGATCTTCTTCAGTGTGAACCCACCGGGGGAGCTGGCCACGCCATCCTTGGCCTTTGTGGGCGAGGTGCTGGGAGAGGTCGCCCCTGTGCTGTTTGCTTGGGCGCCCTCCTTGTCCTTATCCTTGTCTCGTGCCTCCTCCTTGTCCTTGTCCTTGTCCTGCTCTTCCCGCCGCTTCGGCTTGTCCTTGTCCTGGTTGGTCTTCCGGCGCCCGAACAGGTCCATCCACCGCCCCGACGCTCGCCGCTGCTCCTTGGAGGCAGCAGCCTCCTGCTGGGCCTTGAGCTCCTCCATCTCCCGCCGCTCCTTTCTGTTGAGCGCCGTGTGGCGATACGTCACGTAGTGGTCCGCGTCCACTATCGAACCTGAACCACGCCGTCAGTATGCGCAGAAGGAGAGCGACACGAGGAGAGCGATCGCGGCGTGGGGAGAGGGGGTGTACAGTCAGGGCCTGCGGCGCAGAACGGGCGTTGCTCCTGTGGCATGGAGTGGGGTGAGACACACATGAGCCACGAAACAAACAACGCCACGAGAGGTACCTGAACGTGAACTCGCGAGGACTCATCTTCAGAGTCCTCTTCGTCACCTGGTGGTGGCTCCCTTGTGGGCCCTGCCTCTTTTGTGGGCCCCTCCGTGCCGTCGATAGCTTGACCTGGCTGTGGTTCCACCACCGGTGGTGGCGCTGTCGCGGACTCTTCAGCGTGTGGTGCAATGTTGCTCGTTTTTATTTTTCTGCTTCCCCTGCGCTCCTTCCTTGCTGGTGGGCTATTTTGCGTGCCCTCATCCATTGGATGCTTCTGTGTTGATTGTCTGTGCTTCGACGATCAACCGAGGTGTCTTTAAAAATACAAAAGGAAACAAAAACTGAAATTTCCTGGAAACAGTACAGAGGGAGCTGGTGCAAACTACAGTTCGTTCCAGAACAGGACACCAAGGATGAGGGCGATGCCCAGCAGCATGGCCGCAAACAAGGGATACCTCTTCCTCCTCGGGCCGGGCTCGTTGAATTCCTCGCAGATAATGTCGACCAGCGAGACGTACAGGAACGAACCGGCGGCCAACGATTCCATGAGGGCCTAGTGATCGATAGGAGGTGAGGTGAGTGCGATTTAAGGTTAACGATCAGGCTGATGCAGGAGGGGGCAGCTACCTCGGCAAGGATGGCGTTGTCTCCGGAGAGGTAGTCAGAGAGGAAGATGCCTCCGGTGATGCCCAGCGGCGTCATGAGCGAGTACATGAGAAGGATGCCGATCCACCGGCGGACTGGCACGCCCTCCTTCACGAAGCTGGTGCTGAACGCAAAGGCCTCGATCCACTTGTGCGAGGCGAGGGCGATGATGAGAATCACCGTCTGCTCGGCGTTGGTGCCGATGCCCAGGGCCATGCCTTCGATGACCTGTCATGTGCCATCGACACCGGGACATTAGAGCGGCTCCCTCAAGCCCTCGCGTGGCCGCTTGGCACGGTACCGAGTGGACGGACAGCACAAGCGCAAGAATGTAGGGCACGAGCGGGTAGGACGTCGACACATTGATGTGGTGATGGTGGTGACCTGGGAGAGACGGGGAATGGCGCGGTCATTACGGTAGCACTCGCATGCGCCGTGAGGGTGGACATACCATCGGTGGTCTCGGCGACGAGCTTCTTGTGCTCGTGCTCGTGCGCAGCCTTCTCCTGTCGCTTGAACTGCTTCTCCATCTTCTTCCAAGTCTTCTTGTCGAACTGGGCGGCCTCATTGACGGTGAACGGCATGTCACGGATGGGCACAATCGGTTGCGACCGGGACTTGGTGTCGATCTCACTACATAGCGATGAGAGGTTTCATAGCACAGAACCGCCGATCAGGACTGCCGAGGCCTGTCACCCGTCATTGGCAACGTTGGGGGGAAGACCTACTCTTCAAACGGACGGCTGCGGATCAGGGAGGCCGACTCGAGGGTGCCCGCCGATGTGGAGGAGCCCGAGAGCGTCAAGGTGCGCGCTCGCTTGCGTTCGTGGTAGTGCGGGATGATCTGGCGTGGAATCTGGACACACCAATCACCGACAACAGCGATCGGGCACGCGCCGCACGACAAGTAATCACAGCAAGCCCTCAGCAAAGGTATCGCCCACAAAAGTGGGACGGCCACCGCAAGGGGACAAAGGGTGGCAAGAGAGAAGTGAGACGACTGAACGTACCACGATGACGTCCACGGCAAGGTCCTTGGCCGCAGCCTTTGACTGAATCGCAGCAATCTGACCGAATTCAAAGAGGAGACACAAAAAAAAGCGATGAGTCTCTTCGCTTCAAAATCGGCAGTTAATCGGATCAATGAGGAAAGAGATGTACCGCGCGATGCTCCTCCGGATCGGAAGAGGAGAGGAAAATCTTCTCAATCCAGAAGATGAGCAGGAAGCCTCCCATCGCAACCACGTAGGCGATGGGCATCGTCTCATTGAATTTGTAATTGAGATGTTCAATCTGCTCGGCCGCCTCGGGCAGCAGATGCACGAGGCCCACGCACAGGAACACACCGCCGGAGAACGCATTACCGAGGCCGAGAGCGAACTGCCGCTTGCTCTCGGCCAGGGCGTGCAGTTGGGTGGGCAGAAACCCGCCGATCCAAACTAACAACATCATCGCGAAGATGCTGATTACCTTCCACCATAGTATATCCATCCTTCGTGACTGCAGTCTGAAATCCAACGCGTTGCCTGTCTTTAGCGTCGTGTGCTTTCTCCCCACGGGCCACAGGTCGGAACGCAAACCATTTTTCGGGGTTGTGCACTTGTTCCAGTGGTCTCTCCGCTGATTGGCCCGTGCTAACGTGCAACAACATATTTCACATTACTATTAAAGGTATTGGGCACCACTCATTGTTGTGGTTGGAGTGAAGAGTCGCGTTAGAAGCCGGCGTAGTTCATGGCCTTCATGGCGGTCTCCACACCGAGGAAACAGGCGGCGTTAGCGGGGAAGGCACGGATGAGGATGGGCCCAATGCCTCGGTACAGCGCGCGCCAGCCGTCGTTCTTGATGACGTCCTTGAACACGCTGCGGATGCCGTTGGGGTACTTGCCTACACGTTTTTGATCAACGACAAAGCGATGGGCTGGCAGATGACAGAAGATAAGAGAGTTGAGGGGACACATTACCTTCGGGAGCAGTCTGAAGCTTGGTCTTCAGGGTATCGATGGGAATGCAACCGAGCCAGTTGAAGATGCCGGCCATGCCACCAGCGAACAGAGTGCCCCATACGGTGGGCTGCGCTTGACCTTGATCGCACAGGAGAGAAAGAGAGAACAACCCGGTCAGGCAGTGGCCTCAAGCCGCTTCGACGGTCGTGATAACGGCGTACCCTCTGGTGTCATGGCATGCTTGAGGATGGCGTAGGTAGAGAAGTAGAAGAACGACGCCACGGAATCCCTCAGCATGGTGGCCATGTAGCCCTTGTTGACATTCGCGAGTCCACCTTCCTACAATGACGCGAGTGGTGAGCCACCATTTTTAATTTATTTATCCAACAAAAAAATAAAACAGCTAATAAAAATCATGCAGGTTGCGCACCTTGTAGAGCTTGACAGCGCAGTCCCAGGGACCCTTGTACTGGCCTGACTTGCCCTGGATCTGCAGCAGACACTTGACTCTCTCGAGGGGCGCCAAGATCGGAGTGGTGAAGATGCCAGAAGTGGCACCTGTTTGACGGCGTTAGTGAGAAGAGAACTGTTACTTGATCTGTGACAATGATTTTTGCTAAGGCGAGAAGGAGGGAAGACGTACCAGCAAGACCGATTCGCACAAGGTCGAGGTTCTTATAGGTGTCCTCCTTGCAGAAAATCTTCTGGCCGAACGAGTAGCCCAAGAAGCATAGCGAGTACATCGGTGTGACTCCAGTAAGTGGCGCCACCATACTAGAGTAGAAGGTGTAAGTCGCCCACAATAAGTATCAGGACACTGAAGCAAGGTGCGCTTGCTATAGAAGGGGAAATCACGGTCTAGCGATTGTAGTGCAATCTGGCGATTGGATTCGGTTGATTGCGTACCCTTTGTAGAGAGCGAGAGGGCCCTCGGCCTTCATCGTCTTCATGGCGCAGTCCCAGGTGCTCGTATACGGAGGGGGCACGCCGGGCTGCACGACCATGGTCTGCATGCGGACCTTAATCGTGTCCAGCGGGTGCCCAACAAGCACCAGGCAGGCACCACCAAATCCGCCGGCGATGGTGTCCTTGATCACTCCTTGCGATTGCGACATGGCTCTCTTCTTCGTGTGTTCAGCAGGTGGCAGTGACGGTGTGGAAGAGACAGACAACCAAGCCCTTTACCCAACGCAGAGGGAGCGACTGTTTTCCCTGCGATTGTCACGGAGCCGGTGCTATCTACCGGATCGCTGACCACAGCTGACGTCAGCCTGGCGGTTTCGCTTTGGCGCCAAAACGTGGAATGACCAACACCTTGTGTCTTCAGCAACGCGTTGTGAGCCGCTCACGCGCCAAAAGCTGCGAGTTTCATTTATCCTGCTGCCTGAGGACAAAGCAAAGCCAGGCACGAGCGACAGTAGAAGGAGAGATGAAGGCGGTAGAATCTCATCTGCGTGATTTGAGCTTGGAGGAAAGCCTCCAGCGCGCAAAGCGCCCATACCTCAAGGAGCTTAAGCTGGTTAACTACAGCCTTACCGACGTGCCCTCCAGCGTATGGACGGCCTCGAGACTGCACGAGCTCGATCTTAGCAAGAACAGGCTCCGAACCCTGCCTCGTGAGCTCACCAATCTCGAAAATCTCAGTGCTCTCTATGTCAACGAAAACGAGCTCGAGGAGCTCGACGCAGAGATCTTCAATGGCCTCAACAATCTTGAGATATTGGAGGTTGCCCAGAACATGATCAGAGACATCCCTGTCCGGTAAGTTTTCAATCTGCCTTCCATTTCGCTGCTTGCTACTGCTGACCAATGTGTATGCAGGTTGTGCTTGCATCATCCCTTCCTGCAGCACCTGGATTTTTCGAACAACAAGTTGGACAAGATCCCGGGCGAGTTGACCATGCTTCCCGAGTTGACCTACCTTAACCTGTCCAACAACTACATCCAAGTCATCCCAAAGACGATCAAAAATCTCCAGGTAAGGCTCCCGCAAAGGTGTATTGACACATGTACGCCTTGCAAGCATTCTGATCGAAGGTTTGGCCAAACAGAATCTGGAGGACTTCAAGATCTCCAACAACCTGCTCACTTCGTTGCCTATCCAGCTGGCTTCCCTTCCTCATCTGGTGCCCCCCCCCCCACGTTCCTTGGCGCGTTGGCCCGTGCCTCACGGCTTCTTCCGTGGCTGCACCAAACGGACAGAGGATCATCGATGCCAGCGAGAACAGGCTCACATCCGTCCCCGAGAAGCTGCTCTCAATCAGCCAGCACGCTCGCAAGGTGGCCCGTCGCAAGAGCAACCACAGGCGCACTTTCCTCTCGATAGGCGGTACCGTTGGCCTGTCTGCCATCCTCCTGCTTCTCGTTCAACTCACCCACTCACGCCCTCATTCATGTCGCCTCCCAGCCTCGCTGCAGCTACTGCTCGATGGCAACCCGCTCCATGAGTTCACCACGTCTTCCATGGCCAAGCGCGAGGATATGAAGAAGCAGGCGCTGTCAGCGGCGATCGACAAGGGACTCTCCGACGCGGTGTCCGGCGAGAAGAAGGCCAAGGTCTATACCATCGGACTCCTGAGTGACTCGGGTGCTGTCAAGCCGGCCGCTGGCTCCGCCGCTATGAACCTGCTCGGCTACACTCGCTCCGTACGCTCCCATCCACCACTCTACTTCTCGCATCAGACGTCGTTGACGCTCATCTGCTTCATGAACGTCGCCCAGGCCAAGTGCACGGCTATCCAGACGCTCAAGGGCTACTTCACGGAGGGCATCGACGAAGATGACCTGCCCGAGCACGAGGAGGACAAGGAGAACGACGACCCCAACACGGATGACAGCGAGGGCGAGGAGTGGGAGGAGGACCGCAGGGGCGAGGAGGAGCTCACCTACCTTGGCATCAAGGAGCATCTGGCCTTCCTCGACTACAACAACTACTTCATCAACACCGGTACCCCTCTCCCGCTCCCAACTTAAAGTTCATCGCCTCCGTTGCCAATACATTCGCATACAGTGCACACGAACGTCATTGGCACGGACAGGATCCAGGGCCCCGTGTGCATCAGCATCGAGAAGACCCCGCAGCCGGGAACCTGCTGGTACCGTGCGCTCGGTATGCCCCCCCCCCTCACTCTGTCCCGCCGTTGTTTTGCGGCCGTGTGGCTGAGTTACGTCCACACTCGGCGTGTTGCAGTGCGGACGACGAAGGGCGACCACCGCTTTGCCATTCCGGCCAGCTTCATCAAGCTGGGCAAGTTCCAGACCTACGCCTCGTCCCAGCAGCTCCTCAAGGCCCTCAAGCAGCTCATCCCCCTCAAGCTCAGCGACCTCTGGGTCATTCGGTCCGGCACTCCTCTCCCCACTTCTCCTAAATGCATCTGAGGCTTTCTCTCATCCTACAACAAATCGCAGGCATCCATCGTGCCACCAGAAGCTCAAGCAGCTCGAGAGCAAGCTCGTACGTGACCTCCACGTGTTACGTTTGCGTAGGATGGCCCACGAGACCAGTACTCGCTCACTGACGGCGCCTCCGCCCAATGCAGTACTTCAACCCTCTGAGGTTCGGCATCCTCTATGCCCGGGACGGCCAGACCGAGAACGAGATCTACGCCAACAGTAAACCCCCTCTCCCGTCTCTGCAACACTTGAAGAGCTGTTTGTGCACAACTCGATCGAGCGAATGCTCACCGAGCGCGTTCCTTTGCTGATATGCGACCGCCTGCACATGACACAGATCAGACAAGTCCCGCGTTTGAGGAGTTCCTCGAGTTGCTGGGCACCAAGGTGGACATCGAGAACTTCGACAAGCCCAAGGCTTACAAGGCCGGCCTCAACAAGGGTACCGTCGTGAGTCGACCTTGTTGTTCCAAGTGTGAGCCATCATGGCCCGACTGACCCGCTTCTCCGTCTCTGTCTATTATATCGCCTTAGACGACTGCAAGTACTCGTGGTACACCGAGTACCGAGGCTTCCCCATCATGTTCCACGTGGCCCCCTACCTCAACGCCAGCCCTTCGGACCCACAGCAGGTTGGTCCACCCCCTCTTTACCTTCACTGAGGCGCGTTCGTGGATGAGCGTGCGATTAGCCGGAGATTGACCCGGTATCGGTGCGCGCACGCAGCTGGGCAGGAAGCGCCACATCGGCAATGATGTGGTGACCATCGTCTTCTACGAGGGCAACTCGCCGCTCAAGCTCGACTTTGGCGGCTTCATCCGTGCGCAACCCCCCCCCCCCCTCTCCCAAATCCGACCCATTGATTGGTCGGCCACTGGCTTACCGTGCGCAAACGCTGCGTTGATGCGCGCAACAGACGCCTATGCGGTGGTGCAGCCCAACCGTGACAAGCACGCCACCAACTACAGAATATCCATGAACTACAAGCAGGAGGTGGTGCCCCCCACACCCGAGTTGCCCGAGAACGGCATCCTCTCCAAGTCTTCCTACTTCCGCGAGTTCCTCCTAACCAAGAGTACATGACGCTGGCCTTCATTCGTTCATTCGTTCATTCGTTCAATGTCCACGCCTGCTGCTCTGGGCTGACACCTCCGCCTCCCCCACTGGCCGGCAGTCATCAACGCCGAGTTCTGCTCGCACGGCTCGGAGAAGCTGCGCCTGTTGACCACTTCCTTCAGGAAGGAGCACCTCCTTCAATTCCAGGATATGTACCCCAAGGAGAGGGAGAGGGTATGCCAACGCGCGCTCCCATAGTCATCGTTATCTACTTCACCTCACCGTCTCTTGACACTACGTTCTCCTCTGTGCTCAGAGCCGGGCGGTGAAGGAGTCGGTGAGCTCGCCCCTGGCACAGGAGAAGAGCGGCAAGGGCGGCAGCGGCAACCACCTGTTGGGCCTCAGCGACGAGGCGTCGGCGAACTACTACCTCGACCCCAAGACCCTCTCGCGGTTCGTGAAGAAGATCCAGGAGGAGAAGGAGGCCGAGAGCTCGCCCCCAGCGCCCAACGAGAAGCGCAAGTGGTACCGCAGCGGCATGCTCATCTGATGATGCTGGTTGAGCGAAAGAACGCCCCTCTGTTCACGAGCTGTCGAGAGCCTTGGCGGCCCTCGGTCTTCACCAACAACCAGTTGTTGTCCTTTTTGTTTGCTTGGAATACAGAGCCAGCTGAGCTACAGGAGAGCAGACGAAAGAAAAACAACTAAGGAGGGTTTGATGTTGATAGAAACCCAAACTGATGCGGGGACAGCCTGGTGGAAATGCATACGCTTGGGGTGGCCTGGCAGTGGCGGGTATGGTTGGCGTGTGAAATTTTGCGGGCGACGGTGGGTAGAATACAACACAAGTGGGTTTATGTGCACAACGTGAGGAGCTGACAGAGGTAGAAGAAGACGCGTGAAGATATGGAAAGAAAAAGCGCGAGCTATGGTGTCGTCTCATGGCAGAGTGTAGGGGAGGGAGGAGAGCGAGTAGCGGTGGTGACGATTGTGTTGCACTGGCGAGGGTGGGTATGAAGGGAGTTAACCGAAACCGGCGAGGTCGGCCAAGAGGTCGCTGAGCTCGTTCGCCGTCGCGGTGTCCCCCCCGTACGAGCGCTCCATCGAGTCTAAGCCACCGCTTTGTCTAAGTTTGCCGATTGGGGAGTGGAGAGGGTCAGTGTGGCTCTGGGTGACGGGAAAGCTTCGGGCTTACTGTAGGCCATAGGCTGATCCAGCCGAGTACGCCTGCGACTCGGCCTCATATTCGCTTTTGTTGCCCAAGCCCCGCACGCGCATGCACACGTATAGGCACACGCACATGGTAAGGGGGTCAGTTGTTGAGACGGGTGGGTTGGATGGGGATAGGGGAGAGAGCATACGCATAGCCGTTGTGCTCGGCCGGCGAGAGGGGAGGGAGAGCGGGCGGTGAGGGCGAGCGGCCGGGGTAGGGCGGCGAGGGCGAGCGGCCGGGATAGGGAGGCGGCGAGGGCGTGCGTGGCGGCGGCGGCGAGGGAACTCGGCCGTTCCGTAGCGACGACGGCTTCGCTTCGTAGGACGGCACTGACAAGCTGCTGCTGCCCCGCAACGAAGAGTGCTGCGACGGCGAGGAGAGGGGGAGGAGTCAATCGCTGAGCGGCGGTGACAGCACACGGGACACGGGGGCGGTGGGGGGGGGCGTACGGGGCTGGCGCTGTTGTACATGTCGTCGAACTCGCCGGTGAGGCGAGGGGAGGGGGGGAGGGGCGGGGGCGGGGTGCTGAGGGAGAGGGCGAGCTCCTCGTCGTAGTCGTCGTTGGTGTCGTCGGGGGAGGCGTAGGAGCCGCCCTCCTTGATCATGGCCTCCTTCTCCTCCTGGTGCTGGGAGAGCATCCACTTGATGATGTTGGTGAACTCGTCCCTCATCTTGGCCTCGTGCTCGTGCTGCTCGGCGATGAGCTGGTTGAGGTCGTTGGCGCGCTCCTCCTCGGTGCGGGAGAAGTCCTTCTGGGAGGTGAGCTGCTGCTGGTGGTGCTGTCTCTGGAGCTCGAGCTCGCCCTCCTGGAGGGTGCGGAGGGAGGCGAGGAGGTCCTCCTGCTGCTGGCGGGCGAGGGTGATCTGCTTGGTGTGGTCCTGGCGGAGGCGGGCCATGCGGTCGACGTGCTGCTGGCGGAGGATGTCGTGCATCTGCTTCTCGTGCTGCTGCTTGAGGTTCTCCTGCCTCTCGCGCTGGTCGTTGGAGAGGGCGTCGCGGGCCATGGTGTGCTGCTGGGAGAGCGTGGAGAGCTGGTCGGCCTGCTGCTGCTGGGTCTCGCGCTCGAGCTCCTGGCGGCGCTTGAGGGCGTTCTCGAGGAAGGTGACCTCCTCCTGCTGCTGCCGCCTCTTGAACTCGTTCAGCTTCGACCGCTTGTCCACGCGGTTCACGCTCCGGTTGGCCTTCTGCCACTCCTTGACCTGCTTCTTCTGCATCTCCTTGAACTCGCGGTTGTTCACGCGCTCCTCGTCCTGGTGCTGCCTGTGCTGCTGCTCCGTCACCAGGCGGTGGTGCTCCAGCACCTGCTCCTTCTGCAGCGCCTGCTGCTCCTGCAGGTGCCGCTGCTCGAGCGACAGCAGCTCGCCGAGGTTCTCCAGCTCGGCCTGCTGCTTGGCCTGCAGGTTGGCCAGGTCGCACTTCTGCGTCTCCCTGAACTGCCTCATCGCTGTCGACACCTGCTGCAGCTGCTGCTCTCGCGACTTCTGGCACTGCTGCCGCTGCTGGTAGAGGGTCATGCTGTTGTCCTTCTTCTTCTCCTCCATCGCGATCTTCTGCGTGAACAGCAGCTGGTCGAACAGCGTCGAGTTCTTGAACGACGTGTCCAGGTTCTTCATCGCCTCCGGCGACGCCCTGTTCCATCCAACCACCACCACCACACGTGTGTCAGTCAGCTGCCGTCGTCGTCGTCGTCGTCGTGAGCGTCAACGTGGGGGTGATGGGCTCGTACTTCTCCTTCTTCATCCGCTTCCGCTCGTCTTGGTAGTTCTTCTCCTTGGCCTTCTGCTGAATCTTGAAGTCCTTGGTGAGCCTCTTCTGCTCCTCCTTGATGTCCTTGAGGCTCTTCTTCTTGTCGTTCTCGTGCTCTCGCCTCATCTGCCGCTGGTCGCCAGAGTGCTCCCGCTTCTGCGTGTCGGTCTCGGTCAGGTTGTCCCTCTCCCTGCGCTTCTGCACCCTGATGACCTCCTTCAGCTGGTTCTGGAGCTTGCCCTCGTGCATGGCCTTGAGCTGGTCGAGCTGCTCCTGATGGGCCTTGAGCTGCCTTTGCTGCTGCTGCTCGTGGGCCTTCATCAACTTGCCCAGCTGCTTGATCTGCTGCTTCAAAACTTTCTTCTTCACCACCGCCCTGGCGCCGTTCGACTTGAGCGTGCGCGTCAGCGTGGGACGTCGGTTCTGCTCTGCAGCCTTCTCCTTCAGTTTCTGCGCTCACGCACAACACAACACAGCAGGTGTGAGCAAGCACTCGCGTCATCGCTTGCGGCCAAACACGGCATGCCCCGGGGCGCGTTCGAGACAAAGAAAAGGGGAATTGGTGGGAGTGGGGAGACGGCACCCTTTCCTCGTGAAGGGCCTTGCGCTTCTCCTCCTCGGTCATGGTGCCCCACTGGGGACTGTCGCGGATGGTGGCCATGCGCGGCTGGGGCGAGGAGGGAACGGCCACCGGCGCGGCTTCGACCACGGGCGTGGCGGCGAGCTCGGCCGTGTCCTTGTCCGAGTCGTCGATGTCGTCGTCGGAAATCTCCATCGCTGCCAGCGCGCACGATCGACCAAACAACCCAAACAAACAACCAAACCATTCGCGTTAGTGATATCCGTGCGAGATCGTGTTGGGCTGACGGCGAGTGCGCGTACAGTCACGGCCGTCTCCGGGGGCGGTAATGAAGGCAGCTTCGGCGTCGCGCGTGAGCTTGATCAGGTTCTTGATGATCGTGCCATCCTCCTTCTCGATGCCCGCGAACCACGGATGCTGGAGAGAGGCGGCGGCAAGCGTCAGCGGTCAAGAATGGGACACTGAGGCTGAGATGTGAGATAGTGGAGGCTGTACCTTGAGAAGCTCCTCCGCAGACTTTCTCTGATCGGGATCCTTAACGAAGCACTCCTTCAGGAAATCGTTGAATTCGGGCGACCTTCACAACCGCAGAGAACGAGCGAGTGAGCGCAAAGAAACATGCGGTGAGACAAGACCAACAGCAACAGCAACAAATGTACCAGGAAGAGGGGTTTGTGAGACGCGGCGGTGGGTTCTTGGGGATCTGCATGACAGCCGTCATAGGAGCGATCTCGTGCAACGGCGGCTGAAGTTCCGCCATCTCTATACAGGTGATACCCAGCGACCATATATCGCACTGCGCGCGGCCAATTGCAGACGACGACCGCGACGGACAACAAAGTCAGCCACTGGGCGAAAATCACGTGCGACGACAGTAACTCCGAAGGAGAGGGCAACCTTTTCGTTGTAGGGGGCGATCACGGTGTTGACGACCTCGGGGGCGATCCAGTAGGGGGTGCCGATGAAGGTCCTGCGCTTGTCGTGGGGCGACGCCATCTGCGCCGAGACGCCGAAATCGGTGAGCTTGACCTGACCAGACTCGGTGAGCAGGATGTTGGCCGCCTTGATGTCTCTGTGAATGATGCCCTGTGCAAGGAAATATCGTCGAGGAGACGTCAGCGTTTGTTCCACCTCCCGCAGGCCCACGCCTTCGAACACGATAACTCTCAGCATTGTGACCAATACCTTCTTGTGCAGGTAAGCCAGACCGCAGAGAGACTGGTGTGTGATCCATCTGTTCTGCATTTCCGTAAGAGGAGTCTCCAAAACTGTTGTTGTTGACGCAGGAGGAAATGGTTGATACAGGGTTCGTGAGCAGACAAAGAAGGGGGTGGTTGAGCCGGTGTATAGACGTACTTTGGTAGAGGTCATTCGCTGACCCACCATCGCACAGCTCCATAGCAATCTGCAGGAGAAGGCCGAAGATTAATGGGAAACGTGATGAAAGAAGGAAAACGCGGCAATCGAAGGAATGAGGAAGCGTCGAGAAGGGGAGGGGAGCGTACAAATAGTTCTTCGCCCTTCTTCCAGCTTCCAAAGTACTTGACGATGTTCTTGTCACTGCACTTCTGAAGGATCAGAATTTCAATCATCATTTCTTCGAAGGTGTCGTCCTCTTCGAGCTGGATGATCTTCAGGGCCACTACATCTCCTGTGGGTTTGTAAATTGCCTGCACGGCGGCCATTCAAGAGGAAGCGTCATAAGCCCCCTTCGCCAAGTAACGACAACGCGCATGGCTGATGTGGCATTACCCTGTAGACGTGACCATAGGATCCCACGGCCAACTCCTCGATGAGGTCGAAGAGCTTGGTGGGGTCCTCTTTGGAGGTGATAACTGACTCGATCGACATGATTGCGAGGATGAATCGGGTCGCACAGGCTGAACAGACGGAATTGATGCCAATCGGTAAGAAAATGGAGCAGCAGGCAAATTCAACTGACAGTTGGTTGTTGGGGGATGAGCAGCGGGAGGAACAAAGGGGCGAGGGAGTTTCTTTCGCCAACACAACGCAACGCTCCGACGACCACAAAGTGGCGACAGGGGGAAGGGATTTAAAGGGGGAGGCGGCGCACCAAAGGAAGGAAAGGCCTACGGACCCCCTTGAGGCTCGGGAAGGGAAAAGAAGGGGATCGAAGGCCAAAGAAAAGAAGGAGGACAAGGGCCGGGCAAGGTTGTCGAGCTTCAACTGGCACCAGGGGTTCAGTTTTTTTTCGAAGGACAACAGTAACGGAGGTGAGGAAAATAGCCGTGCCCCCAGCGACCAGCAGAAGGCCACGGCACGGCGCCCCTTTTCCGCGCTGGACACCACGCGCCCAATGAGCCACACCCCTTCCCTAAAGTCGACAACAATTCAAACCGTGGCCACGCGCGTTGCACAGCACCGAAACGAGCTCCTGCTGTTTCTGGGCCTTCGCCGCGATGGTGCACAGCAAAGCCAAGCGAGGGCTGTATTATGGAGTAGCCGGAACAAGCCCTCAGGGTACGTCGTCCAGGGTGAGCCTGCCAAACTCGCCCGCATGGAATCGTTTGAGCAGGTGATGCGCCGCGACCTCAAGGTCGTAGGTGCCCTCCACCTTCTTCGCGCCTGGGATCACCAAGGTGACAAAAGATTGGTGGATCATTATCATTTCCAATTCAACTCTCCGCCCCTGTCACACGGCACGGGACCATACCTGTCTTCTGGGCGATCGCCTGGAGGAGTTGCTCGATGTCGTCGGTGGGTCCGTCCAAGCTCCACGCCTTCACGTAGCCCTCCCAGGCCCCTAGTCGGTTGAGAGAGTAGAGCAGGTAGTCTGCGATCACCTGCTTGCCCACGATCGACTCCTTCACTGCACCTGTGTCGGGTGTCAGCTTCCGCAACACCGCACGCGCGGGAGGGCAAACGAACTGGTGAGTGCGAGCTTGAGGCCCACGTCGACGTTCTCCACCTTGGGGGTCATCACGCCAGGCGTGTCGACTAGATAGGCCAACGGCTTACTGCTCACCTTAAATCCCGTCAGGTCTCGCGTGACTCCCGGCAGGGGCCCCGTCTTGGCGAACTGCGAACCTGGGCCACCGGACGCCTCGCGCATGAGGCGAGCCCAGATGCATTCAGTAGAGGGGAGGGGGTCTCATCTCACCTCTCTTCTTCTTGTCGGAATCGGAGAGGCAGTGCTGGCGCAGAGTGTTGATGATCGTAGACTTGCCCACGTTTGGCAACTGTCGAACGGTTAAAACAGTCAGTAAACAAAGCGAACGATGGCGGTTAAAGCGAGAACTTACGCCCATGATCATCAGGGTCAGCGGCTTGTCTGGATAGTCCTGACCATTTGCGCCTGCATTGCCGCTCTCTCCCAGCCTAAGCGCATTGCTTAAGTTGTTAGCGATCCGCAATCCGTCAGCAACATACAACGTACAGACGGTGCCGGTGTATTTTGTAGTGTTCAAGTGCTGTCGGGACGAGCGACTGCATGGCCTTCCCCGCCTTTCCCGATCCCGCTGTTCATACACAAGGGTCGTGAGTAGACGCCTATGGCGCGCCAGCGCGTCACCCAGATAGCCAACGTACTGGCAGAGGTGCACAGGACTGGCAGACCACACAGCTTTTCCTGCAGCGCTTTGGTGATCCTCTGTTGTCGTTTGTGGTCGGTGAGGGCAGGCGAGGCCCAGTTAGCTTCCGCGGCATCATAGAGAAGAAGGCCTTTCTGGTCGAAAGACTAGGTAGAAGATTTGACGTGCCGGTAGGAGGTTGTGATTGGCAAGGTCGGCCTTGTGCAAGACGATGATGCGTGGGATGTGCCGCTGGGCGAGCACCCCCTCTAGAGTGCTGTTAGTGGCGGAAAAGGGGATGCGTGCATCGCGCACCTCGAGCACCATGTCCACACCCCCACTGCTCAGCCGTTCCCGCATAAGCCGCGTGGCCTTGGCCATGTGCCCAGGGAACCAGTTCACCCCTCCGGCGAAGCTGAAGGCCGTTCGGCTGCTGCGCCACAAGGGCCCTGTCTTGTCCATCTTGTGTGCGGCAAATAAACTTTTCCCCCTCTTATTCCGGGAGCAAAAAAACCTCTGCAAAACATAAAAACCGAGAGGGTGCACAGATGCGGCAGCGCGGCACCTCAAGGTCAGCCACTCCAGGGGTCAGTGGCACTAACCACGCAGTTCGCCATGGCGGCCACGAGGCGAA
Source organism: Acanthamoeba sp. SK_2022b (assembly GCA_027943245.1). Taxonomy (NCBI): domain Eukaryota; phylum Discosea; order Longamoebia; family Acanthamoebidae; genus Acanthamoeba; species Acanthamoeba sp. SK_2022b. Next base: position 182,686 of record JANDJZ010000017.1, on the reverse strand, counting down.
GAGAAAGCGCGAGGAGGGCGGTGGGTCGGCCTGGGCATGGTATGGAGTGCTGGTATTGCTGCGAGCCTGGGGCGCGGTGTCGCCGTGGGGCTGGTGGTCCGGCTACGTGCACCCTGACGAGTTCTTCCAGTCGCCCGAGGTGGCCGCCGGTGCAGTGCTTCGCCACACCCAGCTCGCCACCCCTTGGGAGTTCCACTCCTCCTTCGCCTGCCGCTCCATTTCTCTGCCGTGCGAACTTCTCCTCCGCCTTTGCTCACCACGCCCACGCTCGCGCACGCGCCAAGCAGCTGTGCTTCTCTGACGGTGGCAGTGCTCCGCAGGCTGTTCGTGAGCGGGCTTCCCTTCGCAGCGCTCGACTACCTCAACCGCGCGTTGTCGCCGTTGGTGCCCGGTACTACGCTCCCGCTCTATCCATGCGTTGGGCGGATCGAGGGTGACTGACAAGCAAGCGGACCACCAGAGGGGACCCTGCTCTCAGGCTTTGCCCTCCTTGTCGCACCGCGATTTGTGGTCTTCTTGCTCTCACTCGTTGTGGGTAGGCTCTCCCCTCCCTCTTTCAAACCTTCTGTCCTCGAGACTCACCAACTGTCGCATGTCGTCTCTCTCGTCTTCCTCTTCATCATATCGCACAGACGCGTCCGCGTTGAAGATCGCCCGCCTGTGGGGCCTTAACACTTCTCACACCCTGTCGATCCTCATCACTCTCTCGAGGTAGACAACAACTGCTCACTTCTCGATGCCCATGAGGAGGAACTGAAGCATGATTCCGAGATGGGTGTACGTGTGTGCGCGTACAGCTCATGGGTAATGTTGCTCTTCCACACGCGAACCTTCTCCAACACCATCGAATCCATCATCTTCGCCTTCTCGGCCTTCCTCGTCGTCCGGGCCATGTCACCGCAGGCACACCATCTCCCGCCTTTGGCGCCCCTCCGCAGCGTGTGGCTGACTCTTGCCCCCTGGCCTGGCACAGAACGGGCCGGGGCTGCTGCACGATGCGGCGCTGGGGATGGCGGTCGCCGCGGGCGTTTTCACGCGGTTCACCTACCTGTTCTTCTTCATGCCTATGGGCGTTGCCTACCTGCTCTTCCATTCGCGCTCTGGCCTTTGGCCGACACGACGTACGACTGTTCATGGCCGCAACCCAGGCGCTCTGCTCGCCAACCGCCTCGTGTTCTCTCCGTGCCCCACCATCATAGGAGGTGATTCGCAGTTGGGGCGTGCGTTGGGCATGTGCGGCCGGTTATGCGTGATGCTGGCGGGCTTCCTCGCGCTCTCCTCCCTCTTCGTCGTGCTCGACTCCATCTACTTTGGGACACTCACGGTGTTGCTTCGTGGAGAAGTACGGGCCCACCGGTGTTCCTTGGAACTTCACCGGATGCGCTCTCTCCGCCATTTGGCCTCACCCCGTCCCGTGTCTTGCGTCGTGACCAGGCAGTGCCGTGGCACGGTCTCGCCGCCGTGCTCGCGCGACCCGCCGAGTGGTCACAGCTCGCCTTCGCGGGCAGCCTCACCCTCACTCCCTGGAACAGCCTACGCTACAACATGCAAGTCGACAACCTCAGTACCCGATCCCTCCTCCCGCTGCTGCTGCTTCGCTCACCTCGCTACCACTCTGCCTGCTCGTGCGTCGTCTCACCGGCCATGCCTCGGCGTTGCCCGGCAGAGGAGCATGGAATCCATCCGCACTACACGCACGCGCTGGTCAACCTCCCTCTCCTCTACGGGCCCCTGGCGCTGGCCGCCTTCGCCGCCGCCATCCGCTTCGCGCGGGCTCTCCTGGTGTCTGGGGTTCGGCGGCTCCCCGCGTCGACCGCCACCGACCTTGCAACTCTGCGGCATCGCGGGCGATGGACGCTGGCGCTGTCTATCGTCTCCGGCCTTGCCATCCTTTCCCTCGCGCCCCATCAGGTGCCCCCTCCCTCGTCTGCCATTTCTGTTGACTCCCATACCGACTCCGTGTTGCGCTGCGCCCAATCGCACGACCCACACCAGGAGCCGCGATTCCTAGTCCCGCTGGTGTTGCCACTCTCGATCCTCTTCCCTCTGTTTGGTGGCTGCGAAGGCGATCGGCAGCGGAAGGGATCGAAGCGCGGGAGCATAGGTCGGGTCGTGCGCGTGGTCGAGTGCCTGAGACCCTGGTCGTGGGTGCTGTTCAACGTGGCGCTCCTCCTCTTCTTCGGCTACCTTCACCAGGCCGGCGTTGTGCCTTCCCTTCTGTCGCTCTCGTCGTTGCCACCGCACGCCGACGTATGCGTTACCCCCCCCCCCTTCCCCACTTCCCGTTCCTTCTTCCATCCACGCTCGCTGATGGTAGACCTTTGCTCGCTGCATTGTTGCAGGGTCACGTTACGCACGTGGTGTACTTCAGCACATACATGCCCCCACGCTACCTGCTAGCGAACCGCTCCGGTAGCCCACAAATCTGAGTGCTGTAGTCCTCTCGCATTCACACAAACTCCTCCCCCTGCCGCAGACCTCGTTGTCCACGACGTCGGTGGCGATGCTACCAAACTGGCGGCTGTGCTGCAGGACCTACAGAGCCAAGGTACCGCTTTCGCAAACGAGCTCGTATAGCGAGGCGACGGCGGCGGGCTCTGACCCTGTGCTCTGTGGCAGGCGCTCATCATGTCCACGCCCTGGCGCCGGGTAGCGTGGACAGCGAACGGCATCTACCTTACTTCACCAGCCTACAAGGGTACACCTCCTGAGGCCGGTCGAGCCTAACTCGTCGACCCTCACCGCTGTTTCGTAATGGGCTGGGGGCGGGCGGGCTGCGGGGCGGGATACCCCAGGTTCTGGCCGCACCTGAGTACTGAGGACTTGCCGCGCGCACTCTCCCAGCTTTGCCTCGTGCTTCTCCGCCGCAACTGAGCCCACACCAACACGACTCGCAGGTGCAATTGCAGCGCACGTGGGGGGGGGGCAGAAAAAGCAAGCGTGCGTGGGCCAAAGAACGGGCTGGCAGTTGATGAATGAGGGGTCAGGCCCTTCAGTCGTCAACCGGCCGGAGTTGGTGTTCTTTGATCTCGCGGAGCGATCCACGCGAAGCTCAGCAAGGGGTTTCCCTCCCTTTTCCGGTTTGGCCGACTCTCCCTTCTTTCTTTCGCTAGGATCGTAGGCGACGTAGTACCAGGCTGACGATGCCACCGCATGGCCTTGCGGCGATAAGCTTTCCGGGAGGTTTGTGACGGTTACGTAAGCTGGGTCCGTAAAAGTTCGGTTTTTAATGAGCGATAAGTAATGAGCGGTACGTTGCATGTGCCTTGTCCCTCGCCTCATCAAGTAATGCAGGTAAAACAAAATGAAACTCCACCGCCGTCAGCAGCGGGAGACTGGGCTACGCCCGTCTTCCTCCTCCCGGCTTCTCTGCCCTTCCCTGCCAGTGGCCGTTCGAGGCGATCCAGTCCGCAGGTGGAGCTCCGGCTGATGCAGGCACAGGTCAAACCAACCGATGTGGCCAAACATCGCGAGCTCGAGTCTCTCCGGCGTGCGCCGTGTTGAACAGACCATCGTGTGGCAAAACGAAAGTCAAGAGAAACAATATTTTCCCGTTTTTACAACAAATATGGATATTTTCCAATGGACGCAGAAGCGAAAAAGGAGATACCACGCCTTTTAGACCAACAATGGAAACGCCAACAGGCAGGCGTGCGTTCACATGCTATGGAGTATCGCTGGATGGTGGAGGCCTTTGAGATGTCGGGGTATCTTAGACAATGTTGCAATGGAGTGCTCCAATAGAACGGTGACAACGCCACTGTGCCAGAGACAAAACCGCTCGCAGGGCTCAGTTCCTTACTTTCTCCAACACCAACAAGTCTCCACACAAGCCTCTGCTTCCCTACGCTGACAAGACCTCATCCAGACCATGCACAAGAGTCCACCTGTAGCCTGTGGATTGACTTGACGAAGATGCATCTACCATAGCTCAACAAACCGCAAGAAGACCACTCTATGTTCGACGGTCTACATAGCCCATCGCCTACCCAAGCTGAAGTCAGAACAACAGATCAAAAGTACGCATCTTCCTCACATCTTTTTTTTTACTGTATTGTGACACAAGCTTCTTCATGCTAGGCCCTGCTGTCACCGCCACCTACACGTGTGTGTCGTGGTGATGATTGTGAGTGCCAACTCATGGTGGACCGAGGTGGCGGTTCACCCGCTGGGCGTGTTGTGCATGGCCGTGCTTTCTCTTCTCCGCTCTGTCTTCTCACGCCCACAGAACTACCTGCTCTGAGCATGGTCACCTCAGTGCGCGAACCATGGCAGCGTGTGCAGTCCGAGGCCCACGGCCCCGCCAAGGACTTGCCTGGCCTTCAGGTGGTGCCCCTGCAGGCACATGCGAGGACTTGAGAGAGTTCAGGCCTCTGTTCTCCATTCTATTGGAGAGGGGGATGGCGCGGGACCCGCCATCCTCTGGGTGTCTTTCCCCTCCCCTTCTCCTCTTCCTTCCTCCATCACGTGCAGGTCGCGGTGGCAGACAGGTCTTGTCGGGCAGCTTGATGGCGAGGATCGGGAACGAACGACCAAGATCCACACTCCAAGGTGATAGACGAAGCCAACGAGCCGCACGCCCATAAGCCTGTTTCCACGATAAACGTGAATGAACATCTTCTTTCAGCTTGTCCAAGTTCGAGAGCACTTCCTGTGTGCTATCGCCAATCTGGGGCTCGATCTTGAGGCTCTTCAGCAGACCCTAGTCGTCGTCCTCCCGCTTGTCGAAACAGAAGTGCACCTAGTTGGCGTGGTGAATGGCACACACCACACCTGTGCGCGGACGCGCACGCATGGAGACACACAACGCGAGAGAGAAAGGCGAGCCGAGTGGCAACACGCGGCACCTTCGAAGTTGGAGAGCGTGAAGGTGACCGGCAGGCACATCGTACGCGGTCGGGCCAATTCACCAGCGAGATCCAACACTGCCAAGCCGACCTTTCGTCAACCATCATCGCAGTAAAATGCCACTGCACGAGCACGAGCAAGCGGCGGTCGCTGCGAGGACAGTGTACCCGCATGGTCAGCCTGGCAGTGCCCGAGTACTCGAGGAACACCTTGATCATCATGTCCATGTCTGCGGCCTTCACCTCGAGCTCCCCCGTGGGCGTCGTCGACGTTCCGGTTGCCCCCGTCGAGCTGCCGGTCGCTGGTGGGGGCACCGACCTAAAACGATCGCGTCAGAGCAAAGACAACGTTGAGAACACGAGAAGCAGAGAGCAGCATCATGCCGAGCGATCATCAACGAATGGGGTTACGAGGTACCGTGCTGTGGCGGCCAGCCCTTCCAATAACAGGACGTCGTTCACTGCTGCACCGAACGGGGCGAGAGAAGGAGGGAGATTCGCGTACTAGGCAGAGAGGAGAAGTGTGCAGGAGGGTCTGATATGTCTGTGAGTCGAATCTCGGGCCTTGTCTGCGCCAGGTGTTGAGGTATCCCATCACCTTGCCGGCCTGCTCCTCACCCATCCTGCCAGTGGTTCGTACGATCAGTTTGCAGGCATTACCGTTCAAAACGACCTTTGTACAAAGCTTAACCACCCCCAACACCTTCATCTGTCTGGGGGGCCTTGTTGAGGGAACAACGAAGAAAGGAATCACCAAGATTGTTTTGTTTCCCGAAGGCGAAAAGAACGAAAACAGAAGAGGTGGAAGAAGGAGACACCAAGGCGGTTTAAAACTCCTCATCGTCGTCATCGTCCTCCTGCACCTTCTCCAGGATCTCGCTCTCGGCTTCTCGCTTCTCCTTTTGCTCCTCATCACTCAACGGCGACGCCTGTCACAGCCAAAATATCAGAGTCAGAGGCTCTCGAGACAAAGTCAGAGCAGGCTGGAAGGGGTACCTTGGGCATGTTGGGCGGGTAGCGCATGGCACGGACAGCTTCGTTGTGCATCTTGAGGCAGAAGCTGATACGAGCGTGGTAGGCTTCCATGGGCTCCGTGGTCGAATATACATCAATGTGTTCCTTGGAGCGGAGGGTGCCGGTCTCGTGATCGAGCGTGGCGTCGATGACGTGATCTCTGATGGCCTTGGCGACAATGAACTCGGCGTCCTCGACGTTGTCCAGGTGCAGCTTGTCGCACACATCGGCGAGACGGATACGGGAGTAGGAGACGTTGATCTTTCGCAAACCAGTCTTGATCACGTTGTGGCGCAGCCTGAGGAACAACGCAAATCACAAGATGAGCGGAGCTCTCGGCCGAAGCAGCAACTAGGCAAGCGGTCCCTACCTCTGGATGAGGGTGTATGTCTTGTCCGCGCGGAAAACATCGCCAAAGGTCTTGACGACCTCGTGAAAAGCGGAGAGATCACCCACACGCACCGCCTGGGTGAGCTTGAGGTAGGGCCTGAGCGCCACCTTGAGCCCGCTCGTCCTGAACACCGACCTCTCGGGAATCTCGCCCATCAGAAGCTGCACAATCACCGCCACCTTGTGAACCTGTAACAAACCGCACCGCGATCACCAGCAACAAAATGTCATGCCTGATCGGCCAGGAAGGGAAGGCTGCGGCCAACCGTGAAGGAAAGGGCAGGCGCGTACGGTGATACGGAAACCGGTGGCGCAGTTGGAAGGCGCTCTGCGAATCGCCTCCTGAAGGTATGTGTAGGCGCCTGTGTAGTCCAGCTGCATGCCCTTGATTCGGCCTAAAGAGGAAAGAGGTCCGAGTGAGTCGTACTGATTCACTTACGGCGAGGCTGCTCGCTTCACACATACCCTGGTAGTAGCGGAAACGAGCAAGCTGGTTGGAAGAGACAGAGTCCTCCTTCACCACAGACTTGGCCTGGAGCTTGTCGGCCTGGTCGTAGAGGCCAAAGTGCAAGTAGTTACGCAGGAGCAGGTTGAGGATGGTGGCCTGTGGGCGATGGGGAGGAAAGCGAGGAACATGTGAAGAGACGAGACCGTCAGTGTTCAGCCCGAGAGCTCGACGAGGGATTGATGATGCACGCACGTGTGTCTCATCGTCATGGCGCAGGCTGCTCGTTCTGTGGGCGGCCAAGAGGGTACTGTGTGTGTGGCAGGAGCAGCAGCAACGCAGCATCAGTGCGACAGAAGCGCTTCGGCCATCAACCATGCTGACAATACGCGTGTACGTACGGCCTGATGTCCACCAAGCGGTTGCAGTGCTCGTGAGCAAGAGAATAGTAGAAGAAGGCCCTGGCGGCCAGGGGGTTGAGAGTGCGCCTGTTGTAGGTCTGCAGGCTCTTGATCATGTCCGTGGAGCAAGCGGCAGCCTGGAACAAGAAAGAGGGGAGGGGGAGAGGGCGTTATTGGTCAGAGTCCGTGAGGTCGTGGCGAGTGTGCAGAGGTGTTGTACCTCATCAAAGAGCTTGTTGTCCAGCAGAGCAATGGTGGTGACAAGACGAAGGTAGATTTCCACCTCAGGTTGGAGGGGCTGAGGGGCAGCAGGTTCTTCTGGCTTGCCGGCAGTAGGGACAGCCGTTGCGGGCTTGGTCTCCTCGCTCACAGTTTCCATAGGCTCAGGCAGCTTAAGAAGACGAAGAGGACATACGGTGTGAAGTGAATGGAGTTAGATCGATAATAAAAACCAAATAAATTGTACCTTAGAGATGAAAGAGTGAAGGTTGGCCTTGAGCTCGTTCTCATTCACAAGCGCCTCATCGATCGCCGAGGTGAGCACGTTACGATTGATATGCCTCCTGGTCTTGGTGAAGAACTTGCGCAGTGCGCGAGCGGAGTGGCGCGGCTCCTTGCTGGCCACTGATTTGTTGATCTCAAGGATTTGCTCTTTGATTTCTGTAAACAACCACACTGTTAGTTAACATCGCCATCATAACCCCACATTTCTTCTATATGATGAGCGCATCGCAGTGGCATTGGACATCAATGTGGATGGGCGCACCCCCAATTGTCAGGTCAGCAGTGAGACCCTTGGGCTGAGACGCGCTCGAAGCAGCCGTGCTAGTAGCGTCTGTGTTGGTTGCCATCTTTCTTCTATCCTCTTCTACTTCTCTTTTGATCGTCAATGTCTGCCAGAGAAAACCGATCTTCCCTACCACAAAGTAGGGCGGCGCAACCAGTTCTGCAGTGGTTTTACTTACCCCGTAAGGAAATTTCGATTTGTTTGTAATTTTATCATTGGTCCTTTCAGACTATTTCAGGAATGCGGTCTCTTTGCTTTGAAATCTGATTGGTGCTTTCAGACTATTTCAGGAATGCGATGATAATCGCTAGCTTATTGGACAACTTGAGGGAAAACACGCGGAGATGATAGAATATCAAAAAATCTCCCGAAAGACCTTTCAAAGGCAATCAACTTGTGATTTCTCAGGGATTTAGTTCAAAAATCGGTGATAATGATAAATCGATTTATGAAATAAGGTTGATTATTTACAAAATTTATATTTCCAGCAAGATGGGAAGGTTGTTGCAGACCAAAGCAACCCAGCAAGCTCACCACAAGGCATTGTGCCATCAGTGGTATGCAAAAAAAGCACTACCATTTGATCCGTGGTCTGCTGCAATATTCCACCGCACACCTAAGCTGGTGGCGAAAGAAGTCAGTCTACGCCTTTGTGCCCTTGGGGAACTTCCAGAACGGTATGGGTGCAGCTGCACGACATTAATTTTTCACATACTTATTTATTGTGCGAGCAGGCCACTCGCCTGCACAACAGTGCCAGACAGCATCCCACCAGCGTTAATGCCACGCCCAGCCCAACCACGAGCACAACGCCCACCATGGAAAGACAGGAAAGGGGCATACACAGATGTGTTTCGGGCACTGAGCGTCAAGCTCTGCACTAAGAGGAGAGTCAGCTTGAGGAATGTCGGGCCTGTGATCGCAGACGTGTACCAAGCACTGACAGGTGCCAACATCACTGAAGCTGTGCCAAGCAAGGACTCAGTTGTTCGCTTTGACCTAGAATTCCTAGACTGCTGGAAGCACGACATAGCACGGAAGGTGGCAGTCAGCAAGGTACTAAAGTCACATGAATACATGCACATGCACGCACGCACATTGAAAAAACTCACACACATACAGAATCTACTCATCGCTCTAGATGGAACGACAAAAGGCCAGTCACGGTCACTACTGGCTATGCGAGTTGGAGGAAGGATGCCCTCGGCACATGGCGACAAGCACGAAGAAGGCCTTGAGTGGACAGCTACTGTTGGAGTGATTGATCTGACGGAAGGGAAGACAGCACAAGAACAGGTCAGGCAGATCGAAGAGATGTGGAGCGATCTCCAACAACGACAGAAGAGAGCAGAGCGACGAGTGAAAGAGTTGTACCAGATTAAGGCAATTGCCTTTGACAACTCATCAGACAATCGCGGCGCCAAGAAAGGCATTCGAATGGAGCTGGATCGACGACGGAGAGAGAACGCTGAGGCTCATGGCAAGACATTTCGCCCGCTCATCGAGAAAGGCTGCAGCGACCATGTAATCAACCTCTGCATGAAAGAATGGGAACGACGAGTGGCGAAGCAGGCAAAGGAGTGGAACCTGCAGAGCATCCAATCGCCTCCTGACGTCTCAGCATACTTGCACCGAGGAACATGGACAATGAAACGCATTGCCAAGTGGTTCACCGAAGGCCAGTGGAGGGAGTACTGGCCAGCGTTTGTCCGAATCCTGGGCGGCACACCTGTCGCACCAGCACGCGTTACACGAACACGGTTTGTCAGTACTGACCAAATGGCTCGATGGGTCTACCAATGGTACGATTTCTACTTGCATCACACTACACATGCTTATCATTGTTACATGGATGGCAGGCATCAGTACCTGACATTATGGTACGGTGGGCTAGATCCCGTGGCAACGGAGAAGGAACAAACTGACTTCGCTGCACTAATGGACCCCGACATCTACCACTTGATTCAAATAAGCGCCATCGGGATGGAGGTATGTGAGGTGAACGTCCGGGTCGGCACAACAACATACATAACCATACTCTCACCTGCAGGTCATTCTCGGTCCTTTCATGAGGAAGCTCCCTGCACTCACGACGGTGGGTGGATACATTCAACACGTCGGCTGCCTACATACCGAGATCACTACTCTGCTGGCAGACGATGCAGTACGGCGGGCGTTCTTCCTCCACGACCATGGCCTCCAGAGGCACACACTGCCGTTTGCTGAGCTGCAGAGCAAGATACCCGCCATTGAGTCAACTCTCCCCCCCTTCTCTGCTCACGCACTCTCACGCGCATTAGCACCCGCTCCTTCGTCGTCAACCTCGTCGCAGCCTCCCACACAGCATCTCACACCACACACACAAGCACGCACACCCACCTTTCCCCAACTGTACCCTTCAGCCTCGCTTCCTGGTCCTCCACCACCGACCTGCCCAGCACTGCGTGAACGGTGGGACACCTATGAGAGGCTCTACCTCTCCGCCATCATCGACACTCTGGAGAAACACGACCACAAGTACCTGCCGGGGGGTGAGTACGCCGTCACACCCTCGTATCACCCCATCCACATACACACCACGACTCGGAGTGTGGAGAGGGTCTTCTCGGAGGTCGATCGTCTGTTCAAGTACCGTGGGCCTGGTCTGGGAGCCCTCCTCCTCACCGCCTGTATTGCTGGCCAAGAAGCAACGGACATCTTGCCTTACCTGGATGTCTACGCACAACGGTTCAATGTGAGTGCATTCCTCCCTTCCATCGCCCCTCACACAGGGCCCACCAACTCAGCGCACAGCTCATGTACATAAATAACGTCCTCCTCTGTGGGCAGGTAAAGCAGGAGGTGCGCGCACTTGTGGCCCGCACACCAACACGCGCCAAGATGCAGCACCGCCGGCTGCTACACTTCCTGCGAGGCAAGCAGAGCGAGGTGGAGAAAGCGCGGGAGCACGCGACGAAGGAGAACATCGATCAGGAGATCATCAACATCATGTGCATGCATGGCGCACGGGTGGAGGCACCTCTTGTCAACAAGGACATGATCAATTTCCTCCGCGATTTGAAGAAGCAAAAGCGAATCAACAAGATCGGCGACCAGACGCGGGCAGCCCTCATCGCCACCATACGAGACTTCGCTGCCGCCAACCCCGCCGTGCAACAGCCGGACGATGCACCTAGCATCTTGGACACGAGAGCGTCGTCGCCATTGCTTCAATCGACAGCGGTTGGAATCGAGGAGATCGACGTTCGCCCTTCTGTGAGCCTCACCGCCTCGCGCCCCTGACTTTCCTCCCTCCCCTATGCTTCTCCAGATCGATCTATCCATCTTCGGTTGTTCTCCTCCCGCTCTCCCCATCTTTGGTCGTTCTTCTCCTCCGCTCACCGTCCTGGTTGCAGCCACGTTTTTGTTCCGCGTTTTGTTCGAACCGCACATTCCATAAATACCACATCGACTAAAAATCGAGGGAAGTGCGGAGGAATGATAGGCATGACCAATGAAAAATCAAACTAATCATCCAGTGGTTTCGGGTTGCGACACCCTACCACAAAGCTCGCCACGCTTGCTTTACGTGCGTCTTGTTCGGCCACCCGAAATTTCATTCTCGCTTAAGAAGGCGGTGACCGCACCTCGGGCATGGAGGCGATGGTGTATCCGACAGATAAAAGAAAGGACTGATTTATAGAAGTTAAAAGGGGAGCACGAGCTCTGCTCCACACCACCATTTTCCGCCATTATGAATACAGTCGCAAATCGCCGCTGCTTCTGTGTCCTCTGCTCTTCTCCTGTTGGCTTCGCGTTTTGTGTCTTTACCCTCGTTCCATTCCATCGCGCAAGCCAGAACACCTCTCTCTCTCTCTCTCGCTCTCCGCTCTTGACGCGGCCAGCTCGCTTAGCTGAACAGAGTGTTCATTGCAAGAGGAGCCCAGGCTGTCGCCGACAGACAGACCACCGTGTAGTTGATGAACTTAGCAGGGATCTCAATCGAGTATCTACGAAAACAAAAGAAACAAATGGGATGAGGTCGTGATCACCAAGAGTCACAGTTCTGAATGTACCTCTGCTTGACGCTCTCCTCTGTCTTAGTGGGCAAAATTGAGGAAAGGAAGATGAAGGAGGCCTTCTTCATGATAAGACGAGTCATAAAGACGACCAGGTACCCTGCGGTGTGAGTGGACGTGAACGCGTCAGCATCGAGCGAAGCACGCACCACTGGAGCAGCGAGAGGCGTACCGACGAGGATTCTCGCAAAGGCGACCAGGCATGTCTCGCTGTTGAACAGGTCGGCGAAGTTGAGGCGGTAGAGATTGACCTTGCCAAACATTCCCATGTGCAGCAAGCCACCGTTCAAAGCGCCTGTCGATCGTTCGAGCGGCGTACTGCGTTAATCACCAACTCGAAGGAATCATGTAAGTGAGGCACAACGACGAACCCAAAATGGTGGCGGTATCGCCGTAGGAGTTGGTCCACTGCTGCGGAGCCGGATAGATAGCAAGCAAAGCAGCGAGCACGACTGGCATCCCCAGCATGACCTGAATGGGGCTGTTGTCGAGCACGTAGTCAACGTGCTCGTTGACATTCACCCACAGGTAGAAGCAAGCGACACCTGTGCCGACAACGTCAGCAGCAACAAACGCCCGATACGAGAGAGGGGCGTCAGAAGAAGATGCGCAGCCCAAACAATCCACAGAAAGCGGGCAGAAGAATAACGGCCGAAGGGGAAATACTGAAGGGAAAAAAACGCCATTAAATAGAAGATGCGGGGCCGGTAAAGCATCGTACCGACAGCGGTTCCCCAGAAGAGATCCGAAGGCGAATGCACGCCCAAGTACATGCGCGAAAGGCAAACCGAGATCCAGAAGCCGAGCCCGACAGCAATGTAGACATAGGGCTCAGAGACGGTGTGGCGGTAACAGTAGAGGGCGATGCAGAGGGGCAGCGTCGTCGCGGCGATCGCGTGCGTGCTTGGGAGACCATACTCGCATTCGTAGTGGTGCTCAAGCCTCTTGACGGTGTGAGCGTAGGGGCGCGGGAGCTGGAGCAGATCCTTGAGCATATGCCCCAGGTAGCAGGAGAAGCACCAGAGGAACACGACGCTCTCGGCGAGCTCGGTGACGAAGTGCCACCAGAGGAACGGCAGAAGGAGGACGAAGGTCACTTCCTCGCCCAGCGCCGACGCGAATCGGAAGTAGATCTCACAAACGAAGTAGAAGAGAGATTTGAAGAAGCCAATCTTGGCTTGTTGCTCTGGTCTCGCCGCTCGCGTGTTGGTGTCCTTGTTGTTGGGCTGGATCGTAGTCGTTGAACTCTGTTGCTGTTGGCGATTCTTAAGCGCCCTCACCCCCTGGTCCTGGGCCTTGGGGCTGTCGCTTCCTGAGGTTGCTCGTGTAGCTGCCTTCTCCTTTCCGAGGATGGTTGAAGGTGTGGTGGGCTCTGGGAAGGAGACGATGTTGAGGAAATCCCGCTTTTGGCCTGCGCCGAAGAACTGCTGGAACTTGGCGACCGTCGGGAAGCCATCTTCAACTTGAAGAAGCAGCCAGCTCCTCACCATCGAGAGCGCAGAGTTTGTGGCCTTATCCTCCATCTTGTGTTGGTAAAAGAGGACAGAAATGCGATGTGATGCGATTTAAGGAAATTCGATTTGCCTTCTGCCTCGGCAGTAGTAGCACCGTCGCGTTGTTCGATGCTGCAGCTCTCTACTCGAAATCGAATCGACGAAGAAAAGCCCTAGCAACTGGTGCCAAAGATGCGAAGGGAAGAGGAAGGAAGGGTGGAGAGTAGAGGCGTGAATGAGAAAGGAGAAAGATGCTTGCGCGCGCGGCAAGCGGTGTCTGTCGTAGCGGCAAATTGAACCCAAACACAAACCCGTTGGGGTGCGATTCACGCACGTGTCCGCATTTATCAGGGCAATTATCTAGGCAATATCCTTGGCCCGCTGTGCGGTGGCAGCCAGTGGGAACTTCTCGGAGAGAAGATACTCCGCACCGCCGAGAAGTGGGCTAAATTACTACCCACCTCCCCTAACGCCGACCTCGCCAAGATCACTGACCTTTAGAGGGCCCATTGCCACCTCTCTTGCGCCAGGTTTCCTTCGAGCTCCAGCCGTTCGGCGGGGGCGCTGTGTGTCGGGCAATGGCGAAAAGGGCGTGCCTTTAGTTGTGATGCGGATAGATCACGCGTTGGTGCAAGAGCTCTCCAAAAGGAGATGCGGGTATTTCGCTAGTGCTTTTCCACCTTGTCCCGGACCCACTGGACCAGCGTGCGGACGGGCTCACCTGCCATTCCCTTGGGGGTGTATGCGTTGCGCTATTGACGCGGGCGAGAGAACAGATGTAGCGTGGTGAGCAGGAACAGTAACCGTAGGGCATGACGTGGGCTAAAAGACGTACGTCGTCCGAGTGCATCACACCAGCGATGTCCATGTGCATCCAGGAGGAAGTCTCGACGAACTCTGCACATGAAGTCAGTCAGGCAACTGCTGTGCTGTGTGACCCCGCGGCTAAGAAAAAACGTCGAGTGCCTTTTAGGAACAGAGCGGCAGTACAGGAGCCGGCCGCCCGACCGCCAGCATTCTTAAGGTCAGCATAGGCTGACTTGATCTGTCTCTTGTAGGAGGCGAACAGAGGCATCCTCCACACCTGAGTAAGGTGGATTAGTGGGAACAATATTACCAAGTGGCTTGACTATGGCGATGGAGGTCTCGTACTCGCGAATCAGTCTTCCAGCCGGCTTCGTCCATCTCATGCCAAAGCTTGTCGCTGGTAGTGAACACGCCAGTAGCACCCGCACCAAGGGCAACAGTCATGGCGCTGGAGGGTTAAGTAAGGCAGTTAGACCAGCAATTCAGCTGACGAGGACTGTAGGAATGAGGAAGTTGTTTACCCAGTCAACGTGGCAACATCGATAATGGCAGCAGGCTTGAATGTGTTGGCATAGACCAGAGCGTCGGCCAAGATCAAGCGGCCTTCAGCATCGGTGTTGTCAACCTGAGCATACAACTGAATGTTAATCGACTGCCTCGTGGCCACTTGCTGCCTAAGTAAGATACCTCAACGGTCTTGCCATTCTTGGCGCGCAACACATCACCTGGCTTTGTCGCCGTTCCCGAAGGCATGTTTTCTGCACGTCCAAGAGACAGCGATTAAGGAAGAGCGTCAGGGTGGCGAGACTCAGTGGTCAAAAGGGAGCTGAATACCACATAGAGGCGTGAGGCAGATGGCCTTGGTCTTCAGCTGGAGAGAAGCAAGGGCCCAAAGGGTGGAGACTACGGCAGCGGCGCCACCCATGTCTCCGCGCATCATGCCCATACCATCGGAGGGTTTTATCGAGATACCGCCACTGCACATGAATGCGTGAGTGTCCAGCTTTCGTTGGGAGGAGAGCTGAAGATGATGCGGCGTACCTATCAAAGGTGACACCCTTGCCGACAAAGACAATGGGCGCTACATCCTTTGCTGAAACGATGACAAATGAGCAAAGTTCGCGTAGCTCAAATGGGAAATGGCTACCTTCATCGCCCAGGGGGTTGTAGTGGATCTCCAAGAACTTGGGGGGCTCCTCGCTGCCCCTCGTCACACCCAGGAAGCAGCCCATGCCCTGCTCCTCAGCCCATGCCCTATCAACATACACAATACGCGTCAGCATGCCACGCGATGGCTTAAATTCATGGAGGCGTGAGCGTACTGGTCACGGGCGACAATCTTCACGTGAGCTTTGTTGGGCAACGACGCAAACTTCTCTTCAACCTTCTGCGAGAAGATGGTGGGGGTCATCAGGTTGGCCGGCGTATCGGTGAGCCTGTTCACGAAGCCAATTTGAGAGAGAAGTAAGGATCCGTCTTTGTCTTAGAAATTCGTCTTGTGATGCGTACAGGCGAGCAAAGTTCTGCGCCGTGGCAATGATCTTGCCACGGCTCCACTCCTCCTTGTCGGCATCAACTCCCCATGGCTGAACATCGACGGGCTGTTGGGGAAGTTACAGAGCGCACATCTCTAAGTCTTAAAAGACAAGCGCAGAGCCCGTGCATGTCGTTGTACCTCGTCATCCTTCTTGGAGAAGAGCTCGTCGTACTTGTGGAGGCCCAGGAACGACCCTTCGGCAGCGACTACAGAGAGTGAGGTAAGACAAGCATCCCTTCGCCACTGCAACGTGAAAGGAAGAGCGCGTACGCTGAACAGAGGACAGACCAGTGAAGTCGCCAAAGGACTCAATACCGATCACCTTGGATCCAGCATCCCTAAGAAGCTGTTTCACGCACGAGCAGTATGTAAGCGCTGAGGTATTGTGCGGTAGGCCAGCTAGTAAGGAATCGCATACCCTGGCACCACGGGCCGCTCCCTGCCTGACGGCATCGGCAGGCTTGGGCTGGCCTGTGTAATAGGGAGGCGTGAGTGGGCACAGCGCTACGCAAGGGGTGTTGGTACGTGTGATACCTTCCCTGTAGTCCTCCTGCTCGGAAGTGAGCTTCACGTCGCGCGGGTGCTTACCCAATCCGACCACGGCAACGCGAGGGTAGTCGTCGCCAAGGTCGAGGAACACCTCGCCGCTGCCCACCTCGCCTGCCCAGACCGATCAGCCACTCGCCTGGGAAAGAGCCAAAGGTAGAGGGGAGGCAAAAGGACAGAGGTGACACCTTTGGCGGCCTTCTTGGAGAGCTTAATGCGACGGGACAGGGCGCCACCAGTGCTCTTGTCGATCGCCTGACCTGCCTGGGTGAG
Source organism: Acanthamoeba sp. SK_2022b (assembly GCA_027943245.1). Lineage (NCBI taxonomy): Eukaryota > Discosea > Longamoebia > Acanthamoebidae > Acanthamoeba > Acanthamoeba sp. SK_2022b. The sequence goes on along the minus strand of JANDJZ010000017.1, from coordinate 166,088 downwards.
CAGGCCACCTTCGAAAATGCCCACAACCACTCCGTCCACTTGCTTATCGGCTGGTAAAAGTTGTCAATGAGTTGGCGCGCTGTGCCTCATCGTTGTTGGTGAATGTAGGAGGGCAAATCCTTTGAGGAGGCGGGAGTAAGAAACAAGCAAACCTGTAGTGGTGCTGTAACAGGATCGAGCAGATTTGCTAATTGAGGGCACCACCAAAATCAATTTCGTGCGTCCAAAGGAGCCGTGACTCCTGAGGGGGCCGGTAGATCGTGCGATGCCGCCGGCAAGAGCAAGAGACGATGCAGTGCGCATAGAACGAAAAGATGCTGCGCTCACGCCCCACAACAAACATCTTCCAGCACTGCCGCCCAACATCAAGTTCGCCTTACCCTGCATGATCGTCGGAACGTGCTCTCACGCGCCGCTGGCCGCAAAATACAGGTAAGAAAAGCGGGTGGTTCTTGGGAAAAAGGACAGGAAAATGAAATTGCCCGTGAAGAAGATCTCCGTAGGTTGACGACAATTTCGCTGACCTGGCACCGGTTTGGATGACGGTTGTTTCTGCGTGTTTTTCTCGCGAAACAAGACCTTCTGCGCATAACACCTCCCGCACAAACGAAGGACTGGAAGTGAGAGCATAAATCACTTGGAGAACGAAGCAAGCAGCATCCGCATAGATTATAATAGATAGATCCTCAAGGTATTTTGCAAAATCGAGATTCACACTAAGATCTCCCCCTGTGGAGTGAATCGCCACTCAATCTCTGACCGCGACTCTCATGCCCAGGTCCCGAGCAACAAGCGTCCCAAACATAATCACAAAACAAAAAGAGATAAGATGTCAGAGCTAGCGAGCGCGCTGTTCAACAAGGTGCTGGTGAAGGTGCTGAGCAGCTTCCTCACCTACTACATGAACAATTTCTCCAAGGAAAGCTTCAAGCTTCAGATGCTCAAGGGCACCTTTGCGCTGGCGGACATAGGCACGTGCACTTGCTCGGGCCCACTGCCACTGTTGCCTTTTTTGTTATTACTCATATTCATTATTTATTTCTATTTATTTATTCTCTTGTTCTGGGCGCAATGCAGAGGTCAACACACAATTTCTCAAGGAGACCATTGTACTGCCCAACTTGGAGATCACCAAGTGCTTGTGTGACAAGATTTTCATCAAGGTACGCGTACCCTTCCTTCGTCTGGGCACTTCTTTTACATTTGCCCGTGAGCGTGTGCAGCAAGCTTTTCATTAATTACAGTTCCGGGTGCGCCGGATTATCGTTTGCGGGATGGACCGTGGCAACCGGGCCCACGTTCGAAACACGCTCCTTACTGATGCCTGGTGGTGGTCGATCTCTCACTCAGATTCCCTGGCACCACATTACAACTGAGCCGATCACCTTCGACTTGGACAGAGTGGAGCTGGTATGCGAGGAGATACCCATTGGGTGCAACGAGGACCAGTCCGGACCGTACGCTCTCTCCCATGCGCACGTCCCCTCCCAAGTCGGAACGAACGCTCACCACGGGTCGTCACACAACAGGAAGAAGGAGCGACCGACCACCTCTTACGCCTGGGCGCAGCGCATGATCGATGGAATAAAGATGACCGTGGGTGAGGTAGACATGACCATGAAATTCAACGGATACCGGTTCGTTCTCTGCTTCATTGCGTGCTTGCATCCCGTTCTGATTCCGTATACTGATCGTTGCTTCCGCGCCTCTCCCACTTGCAGCGGCGTACCGTATATCAAGAAGGTCAAATGCAGCGGTATCTCAATCTACTCGACTGACTCGAACTGGAAGGCCGTGGATCTGAAGGAGTCCTTCGTCGAGGACAAGGCCCGTTCGGAGACGCTGTTCTACAAGGTCATGGACTGCAAGTCCCTCACCGTCTCCTTTGCTCGTGCCGATCAGCCAGAACCCGAGTTCTGCACCTTCATGCGCGAGATGCCTGTCCAAATCAGGGTACCGATATCGCTACCACTACATACGCGCGCTGCACCTGAGACTCACTTGCGCTCTTGGCGCTACTTTTCGGCCAACAGATGAAAGTGTTGCGTGATTCGAAGACGAAGAGCGTCCTCTGCGGCGATTTCCAGCTCTACTTGCCTCGCGCTGACATGTCCTTCAGCGGACAGCAGTGGAAGAACTTCATGGAGCTGCTCAAGGGTGCGTGTAAGCGTGCTTCTTGAATTCCTGAGACCTAATGTTCTCACGCGTGTCGTGTGATGTGTGGTGTGGTGTGGTGTGGTGTGGTGTGGTGTGGTGTGGTGTGGTGTGGTGTGGTGTGTAGGCATCGTGGGCTGCTTTACGCGCACGGATCAGGAATACTCACTGTACAAAGACATCGGCAAGGACACTGGACGCGTCAAGGGTACGGCAGCCTCTCGCCATCTCGCCATCTCAACCGACTACCGCTCACCACGCATGGCTAAAGAGAAACCAGAAAAGACCAAGAGCTGGTGGGAAAAGAGAAAGGCGGCCAAGGACGACAGGGAAAAGGCGCGCAAGGTCGCGGAGCTCGAGCTGCGCCAGAAGGCGATGGCCGACCTCAAGAGCGTTGGCGCAGACGCTTCTCACCTGGAGGTGACCCCCTCCCACGTGCCCCTGCCTGCGTCTGTGCTTATGACTCGAGAATTTGGCTTCCACAGCACATTCCCTCGGAGACGCACTTCCGCGTGCATATCGAGAAGGGTTCGATGAACCTGCTCGAGGAGGAGGACAGACTTACCCTGGAGCCCTTCAAGTACGCCTTCGGCCGTCTGTTCTTCGAGGTTAGATTCTCCCACTCGCCTTCAACCTCCTCTCTCCTGTCGCATGTATTCATACGTTTCCTTTCACAGAACATGAACATCGACGTCGAGCTCCCTCCCGCCATGGACGTGCCCGACACCAACAAGTGGACAGCTAACTCCAGACAGAGGTAAGTTGCAACACCAATGGCCGTTGCTTCATGTCGTGTTCTATTGACCGGTTCTTTTTTCTTCGGTCATGTTTGCCTGTGTCCGCAGATTGATGATGGAGGCCTCGCTCAATATTCACAATATGGCTTGCGTCATCCAGGAGAACTTCAACTCCTACATCGACGCTCTCGTACGCGCTCCCTCCCGCGCAGCTCTCTCTCGTGCCAACATCTGACCACATCGAGCAGAAGAGCGGCGTCCACAGGGAGAGGAAGCAGATCACCATCCTCACCGACGGCCGAAGCGAGGACCTCCAGCGTCGTATCAACGAGGTGAAGCGGGACCTGTCGGCCGCGCAAGAGGAGGCCAAGGGTCCCGAGTTTGTCTCGGCCGAGACTCGCCTGGCCGAAGAACGCAAGATGGCCGAGGAGCAGCAGAAGGGCCAGAAGGACTTCGTGTCCATCTCCTGGGCCGTTCGCTCCGGGGCGCCCGAGGAGACCAACATGGTAATTACACTTAGAGCCCTCATTCCCAGCCAATGCCGCATCCTGGGATCGATGACCAACTCATGCACCAACCCCCCCCCCAAATATGTACACTTGTAGGAGAGGTGGCTGAGGTCGCTTGACTGCCAGATGAACCTCGAGGTGTGCTCCAACTACTTCGTCCTGCTCCACAGGTGGTGGGCACGCATCATTCGCTACTTGGAGACTTCCTCGCTCGGCGCCGATTCCATCGAGGCCATCAACCTCATCAAAATGCAGATCAACGTCAAGGTACCGCCTCATTCCGCCTCCTTGCCCTGGCTCTCTCTCACACCTTCTTTCTCTCAGGTCGACGACATGGTGATCACAGTCCCGCTTCACGGTTGCCTCCAATACGAAGTTCCCACGGCCGAGGTATGTTTGCTCCCTCTGGTAGTCCCACTTGATTAATTCCAAATCGAGTGTTGTGTGCTCATTCGTCGTCTCCAACAGGAGTTGGAGAGACTGCCGCACGTGGTGCTTACGAGCACTTGCATGAGGGCCGGCAGCAATGTGTTGGGGGAGCTCACTCAGCTCTTTGCCTCGCACAAGCTGCCCGTAGCGAGCTTCTCCACCGGCGGTCAACGTTCGTCCTCCCTTTCCTCCCATGCACGCCAGCACACGTGCACATCGGCTAACCACGGCAGCCATCGCGATTCTCTCATTGGAACAGAGGTCAGTGGCTGGCAGCCGCACAGGCTGGGCCACGACGAGAGCGGTTGGACGCTGCACACCCACGCTCACAAGCCGCAGCGATTCCAGCTGGTGCTCGAGAACCTCGTCATGTCGGTGGGCAACGAGAGAGTCATGTCGCCAGTCACCTTTGGCATGGAGCTCACCCTTCACCGGTTCGTCACCACCGAGCAGCTGCTGCTCGAGCTCTGCACGCACGCCGAGCTTATCCAGCTGCACGTCGACCGGGCGCAGTATCTCACCTACATCCACTTCATGGAGTATCTGTCGACTGTGATCTGGCCGGAGCTGGAGCTGGTCCTCCTAAGGAAGTACGGGCCGTCCTCCATCCAGCAGGAGCTCACCGACAAGCCCATCATCCAGGTTGCCCAAGAGCAGGGCCACATGCCGTACGCTCTCTCATGTCCGCCTACCTCCCGGTTGTTGCAGCTGACAGGCCTCACTCCTCTCGCACGCACGCAGCCTTGCTGTGAACACTCATTCGTTCATCGACTACCTGATGCTCCATGTGAACGGCTCGCCCATTTCCGTACGCGCCTGGCCTCCCTCATTACCCTAAGTACTTCACTGATGAGGTCCGGACGGTCTTCGCTTCAGGAGGAGAGTGTGGTGAACGCTTTCTTCAAGCTCGACCCGAGCGGACGGAATCAGGCGGTAGTGGAGATGCACGTCGAAAAGCTCCTCTCCAAGTCGTCCAACGCCATCCTCTTCAAGACCGGTAAGGCCCACAAGAACGCCAAGTGCGACAAGGCCACCGTTCACATTCCCTCTCACGTGTACGATATCCCTCCCTCTTTATTCGTGCCTTCCTCTCGTTGCTGCCGGCGTGCACGGTGGTCACTAACGCGCTCAGGCAATGCAGGGCCACGTCCGGCGAGGCCAGCGAGGGCCTTGCGGGGGAGAAGGAGATCAATATTCAGAGCAGCAAGCCGCTAGTCGAGGTGGGCACTCTCGCCGGAAGCGTACTCACCGAGCACCTGCAGGATGTGACGGCACTGCTCAAGAGCAGCAACCTCGAGGCGTTCAACGAGCTGCTGGGCGTCGGCGAGGGCAACGCTGAGGACGTGGCCAAGCAGGAGTCGTCCGTTGTGGTCTACCGAAACCAGATCGTAGTAGACGGCGAGCGTACGCCCGAAGACTTGCCACGCCCCATCACCAGCTTCATCGAGGACTTCGTCATGGTCCGGGACTGAGCCTTGTCCGCTGGCCATTACCAACGCTCTTGGCGCTAGCTTCTTTTTCAACTGCCATAGCCAGTTTTTTAAGTGGAAGCCACAGGCAACACCCTTCCTTCCATGGGATGACAGGGTGGTACACCTTGACCATCATCATCAAATGAGAGGTCCAATCATTGCATAGTTTTGCCAGTGCACCTCCTTCACCACACACATGCTTGCTTGCAACCATTGTGTCCACATGTGCAGTGTTCATGCAGCTCCTCTTCACCACATATAGACCAGCCATCTTGTCATGTATGAGCATGTGATGCTGATGGCCTTCTTGGGGTTTATGCTTGCCATACCATCTTAAAAGTGGATGCAATGCTCATGCACCTCTGTCACCACAAAAATGCCTGCCATGTGTTCATGTGTGAGCATGTGATGTTGATGGCCTTCTTGGCATTTCTCTCTGCTCTACCATCATGTACATGATGCTCATGCACCTTGTCCCTCAATTACACTCTCTATCTTTTCATGTTTGGGCATGTGTTTTGGGTGATCTTGTTGCCTTTTTTGCTTGCAGTACCATCATGAAAGCATGCACAATGCACATGCACCTCTTTTGCTACAGATATGCACTCAATCTGGTCCTGTATGCATGTGCTGCAGGTAACCTTGCCATTTATTCTTGCCAGTCCATCTGTCCATATGTGCATAATGAGGATGCAGCCATTAATAAAATCATTGTGCAAACCTGCATCAGCAAGCCAAAGCTGTGGTTCATGAGGTTTTTCCACATGAGCTGAACATCAGAGGTGGTGCCCATGGGGCAGGCAGCCATGGTGGAAGTGGTGGAAGTGGTGGAAATGGCAGCTTTGGTGGTGGAAGCAGAAGTTGTGGCAGTGGTAGCTGGGCATGGGAGGCCATCATCATCCACAAGAGGAGGCAGAGTAGAGCACATTGTTTTGGCTTGCTTCTTGGGTGCATGTCTTGCTGTAGCATGCTTTTCTTGAGTCAGCCTCTTTTCCATGAGGGAAGGCTTATGGAACTGCAGTTGCAGAGGGTAACACTATGGTGGTTGTTGGGGTAGGAACTGTTGGAAAGGTTGACTTCCAGGTTATGGATGCCTATACTAAACAATCACATATTACAACCTACCTTATCATGGGAGATACTCCTTGGCAGCCATCAAACAATCATCCTGTGCAATGGCCAGGACTTCAACTGCTGGGATGGATGGTTCATGTCATAATGTCATATTCATGATGTCTGGGGATTATCACAGGTACAGAACCCCATCCTATACCTCACCCCCCAAACAAATACCCTCCAAACCTACACCTGAGTCTTCCACTTCCAAGCTTGAAGGGAAGAAGGAAGATGAGGATAAGAAGGAGGATGAGAACGAGGGCTACAGTGAAGATTACCACTACACCTCTTTTCTCTTTGGAGATGATGATGAGTCATCAGACAAGAAGAAGGTTCTCTTCAGCCCAAGTGGTGTTAACCTTGGCTATGGAGCCAGTCAGTCAGTCAACCAGGGTCTTACTCCAGGGGATATCCTTGATAAGACGGTTATCTTTCAACGGACCATGTCTTCAGATGCAAATGAGCAGCGTAAGAAGAGGAAGAAGAAGATCAAGAAATGGGAAGGGCAAGCAAGGAAGGCACTTGGTATACTCCTGCACTCACTTCACCCCTCTCTTCTTCCCTTCATTGGCCAGTAGACAAACCCTTGCAAGGTGTACCTGGCCCTCTACAAGTGCTCTCGACCACCTACACATGGCTATACATTCCTTCTATTCCAGAAGTTCAACACTCTGAAGATGGGGAACAATGAGAGTGTTCATTCCTATATTGACTGCGCAATGGATCTTGCAGTGAAGCTCAGGTCAACTGGGATCAGAATTGATGATGTGTTGATTGTACTGGGCGTTATTAATGGTTTGACTGCTGAGCTCCACTCAGCAATCAACACTAACAGGAAGTACCTCACACTTACCTGGCTGACTCAGGCTCTCCTGCAAGAGGAGACAACCATTAGCAGCTTCAAGGCACAAGGCCACCAGAGCAACTTTGCACTTGCAGCTACGCCTGAGAAGAGGAATGGTCCCAAGGGACCAACAAGCAATAGTGGAGGCCAGGGCAAGGACAAGCTGGTGTCAACTGGTAATCACCCAAGCTGCACTCACTGTTTTAAAGGGGGTGCCCTGGCTCACTGCTGGGTGCTTCACCCTGAGCTGAAGGAGAAGATGAGGAAGGTGAAGATCTCCTGAGCAAACCTCATCCAAACTGAGTCTGCCACTCAGGCTGTGGTGGAGACTGTGTCAACCTCCTTCATTGGGAAGAGAAGAATTCCCAAGTTATATGAGTGGCTGTGGGACTTGGGAGCTGTAATCTCCTGACAAACATCAAGCCTTTGGATGAGCCAACTTGAGTGCAACTTGGTGACAACAGCATCATTGATGTTGTGGCACAAGGTGATTACTATGGGACAATCAACATTAATGGGAAGCGCCACAAGCTCTACTTTCCAAACATCCTCTACGTCCCACGCCTTGGACAGAACCTACTTTCTGCCCAAACAATCCTAAGTCATGGATATAGCATGGAGGCTAACAAGAATGGTTTCCTTGTCTATCAAGAAGAGAGCAAGGCTCCTCTCCTGATGGGACACTCAAGAGGGATGCTCAGCTATGTGCCACTCCAACCTGGATTCCTACCTCTCAAGAGCAGGCCACACACTGGGCGCATACTCATGGACAGATACTGCTCAGATCATGCATGGGCCCCAGTGCAAGGTTGACAAGCTTGGCGTCAATGCAATCTGCCCTGAGGATAACAACACTGCCTGCTGCGCCACCCCAGTATCAATGTTCAAAATAACTGACAGCTCTGGTTCAGTTGTGTCAGATGGACCAATGGGCTTGCAGCTAGAGCCACTATACTACAGACCTGGTGCCATCTTTCATCGCCCACAAACCTGCTCCTCAGGTGAGTACCACCTACACTGTCAAGCACGCTCCATGGGCCATCCACCCCTGGTGGATGGACAAGCGACAATGAGCTGCCATTGACTGACTTGGAAATTACTGAAATTTCGCCACTCCTGACCGGGACAACAGTGACAGCCAGTTGTGTACACAGAATTTCATCACCCTTGACAACACACCACCAGTTCAGACATATCTGTGCCAGCCATCTGAAGAGGATGGTGACTCTATCACCTGACCTCACTATCAAGCCAGGGAGCATGCTGGCACTGTGTATCCCCTGTATTACTGGGAAAAGCATGTGTTCCCCAATGGGGACAGGACTGGTGCCATGGAGCACAAATCTAGGTGAGCTTCTCCATGTGGACCTTGTCAGTGTGCTGGAGCTATTGATTGGAGGGCGCAATGCATTCCTCATGGTGGTGGACTCTACACAATATTGGTTTCATGTCCCTATATGCATGAAGGATGAGGCTGCATCCCAATTTGCAGAGGTGGTCAACAGCCTGCCAGTCATCCAACTGTGGAGGTGAGTTCATGGGTGATGCCTTTCAAGAGGTGCTGTGCTCACATGGCATCGCCCTGAACCCACTCCTCCCTACACACCTGAGTACAATGGACTGGCAGAGCATTCAGGTTGGAGCATAATGGAAATGGTGCGTGCCATGCTGTGTGCCTCTGGTGTGTCTAAATTCTAGTGGACAGAGGCCCTCCTTTATGCAACCATCCTCATCAACTATGCACCCACCAAGGCCAACAACAATGTTTCCCCCTACAAGTTGTGGACTGGCAAGGCTCCTCAACTTGCCAACTGTACTGGTCAGCCCCAAACAGCAGCCAAATAAAATCATCACAAATTCTATATATATTCCATATGAAATGAGGCCCCAGGTCTTGCTATGCAAACAATGGGGTGCCTATTACACGGGGCCAATTTTTATTTTATTTTTAGACCAACCCACAGCGAACACAGCACTAACACACCATGAACAGACTCCATACATGCGAAATTTCATTCTCGCCAGCCATTTACACTAAATGCTCTACCCACAAGATCATCAAGTACTCACTGCCATTCAAGGACACCACCTTACTATGCTCACTGGCGATCAGGCTTGTCGTTCACAAGTTGATGCTCAACATATCAATTGCCTTGGTCGTCAGACAACTCCACCTGCTGTTCATAATTACTTCAGCTCTTGAAATCGATCACCTGCTCACAGGCCACATCAATATGAATGATAAACGCAGGCATATCACCGGTCCCCTTGGTGCTAACATAAGAACTGTCAATCTCACAAATGTAGACATGCAACTGCAATGGCTGACCCAAGTCCATAACATACAGCCCATTGAAGGTAGTGGCCATGCCAGTGTCCATCAGTGCTAAGCCTATGATATCCACAATCAAGTTGGCCACAGTCAGTAGAATTTGAAAAGTCCCAGTCACACTGATGGTCACCTTCATAATGCACACATTGTAAGCAATTGTAAATGTAAATGCACTTACCACGTTGATCACTGTGGTGAGAGCACTGATGAATTCACTCATGGTGTAGTTGCCAGGAGTGATTGCGATTGTTTTGACTGAGCCTTTGTTCCATGAAAACATGTTGTTGTCCACGGGAACATTGTAAATTGTGTTGTAACATGAAAAGTGCTCAAGACTAATGCGTGAAACACTTTGAATGCTCCTGTCCAGATAAATCACAAAGTCTTCTGGTGTACCTGAGTTTCTCTTCCTCGAATTGAGGAAGATAAAAAATAAAATTGAATATTGTTGTGTTTTTGAGCATTTGCTTTTACTTGTGAGTTTACTGATCGACTGAAAGCACACCATCAGGGCTGAGCTGCAGAATGTTCCAGCACTTGATATACACATCAACGTTCACAGTCAACGTGCTTGCGGCCTTGATCGACAGGAAGAAGACAACATGGCTCCACAACAAATTAGAACCAGTCATCCATGAAATAGTAGAGAACAACTGGGAAGTGATAATAGCAGGCGACCTAAACATCACCAGGAAAAAAATTGACAGATGGTCATTCAAACAACAACCCCAAACAAAAGATCCTAAACCAATATGAACTTAGAGACGCTTGGTGAGCAGAAAACCCAAAAAAGAGAGACTACACATACCACAAGCTAAGCTCAACCAGATTCACCCAAAAAAACAAAGGGAAAAACAAAACCAACCTCCTAACAAACATCAGCACCTTCCTCCTCAAAAACATCACCCAATACCTAAACGAAGAGGAGGCCAAACTCCTAGCAAGCACATGCACCACTCTCAACCAAACAACATGACCCTATCTAGACTAGACTACATCATAAACTCAAAAAACATCACAATGGAAAACACCACCATTGACCACACTGGCCACGTTGACTCAGACCATGACCCAGTCTACACCACCATCCCTCTCAAAGAATGCACAGCTCCAACCACCACCAACTCCACAGGTTCGACCAGTAAATACAGCCCACAAGTTACAAAACCAAAAAAACCTCCTCCAATTCCACAAAGACATCACCAACACAATCCAGAACAGCACGACCCCAACAAGCCCTAAGAAACAAATAAAATGGATCACCTCAATAACCCAGGAATGGTGTAACAAACACATCCCCACCAACAAAAATCCCCACACTCACAAAAGATGCAAGGAGGCTTCCAATTCAGCGCTGGATGAAATCGCCACCACAATGCAAGAGATGACCACTGGGCCATACCACCAGCAAGTGTGTCATAACAGCGAATCAGGCAAAGTCCATTTGATTACCAATATTCACATCGAATCCACTGACCAGAAACCAATCACCAAGTATTTGCAGGAGTATCTCTATGAATTCAGTGAAGGCGAAGTCACCCACAAGCAATGGCATGATGGTTTTGATGATGCCACTTGTGGCATCCACTCTGTGTTCTCAGTGAAAGTAGGTACTAACAAGACCACCCACAAGAAGAACGTGTTGACCTCTACCACGCATTATGTCCCTGGTGACCCCGCCAATAAGCTGTCCACACAGACCCTGTGGAAGTATTCTATTTACAACTGCGTGGATACTGTTCATTTCAATGTCAAAGCAATCACATGTATTGACAAGTTCATCGCCAACCACAAGATTGCCACTGTGCCTGCTGACTTCGAGTCTATCAATGTGAGCAAGTGTATCCCACTTTTTGGTATGAATCATGAAATCAACCAGAAGCTAATTGATATGCTCATTGAATCAATTCCAACCTCATATGCCAACAGTCACAGCTGGAACAAAGTGCTTTGGGCGGTCAAGAATGCCTCACAGTACATTCAATATGATCCAACTTGGTTCCTAGTTGATTGGTCCACCGCTGGTGAAGGTTTTGATGAGGCGAGCAATCAAACCAAATGGGCGGAATGCAGGACCGTTGATCATCAATTCGCCCCAGCCATTGCCTTCCTTCACAGTATTGCTTGCAAGTTCAATATCATCAAGCTGCGAAACAGACTCTATCCTATTCCTCCAATCAGCAATAGAAACAGTCATGTTTATTATATCAATCACAAATCCCTGAAGAATTGTCCCATAACTGACAAGGGTCATCCTGAAAAGTACCTTGGCCCAATCAAGGACTTTGTTCACAAGACTATTGCACTGGTGCACAATGGTGGTCAGTCACTTTGGGTAACTAAGAACTTGTATTGCAGTGAAGTCCAATACACCCTCATTCCCCCCTGCAAGAAGGGCGGCAAAGATGTCCTCAAGGAGACTCAGTTTGTTATCAACTGGGTAGAGAAGAAAGTGCAGGGTAAGAAAGAACTGCAGATTGTGCCATTGCATGTTAGTTTGCTCAATGTCGCCAAGAGTATGTCCAAGGAAATCTCATATTCTCAACTGGATTTCCTACCTTACTCTAAGCCTGAATCTTTGCACAACCCCAAGCACACCTTCAATCAGTTCACAGGCTTGGTATCTGAGCACAACTTCACCCCAAGGCCACAAGAACAGCTTGAGAGCAAGTTGGAGAAAGTCCTTTATCATTTCCACGAAATCCTTTGCAACGGCAACATTCCTTCATACAATTACCTGATGCACTGGCTCACTCACACAGTGCAGCAGCCCTAAGTGAAGATTGGAGTTACTACTATCATCCATTCGCAGGAAGGTGCTGGCAAGAGCTGTTTCTGGGAATGGTTCAGTAAGTTTGTGATCAGCGAGAAGTACTATCTGCCAGCGAGAATGAACAAAGTGGTCAAGCAGTTCAATGCCATCACCAAAAACAATCTGTTCACTCTGTTCAAAGAGACCAAAAACGGTGAAGGACACAAAGCGCATGAAGACCTCAAGACAATGATTACTGACCCATGGCAAGTGATTGAGCCAAAGGGCATTGATTCATACAAGACGCGTTCATATTCCAACTATGTGATTTTGACAAATGAACACTACCCTGTCAAGTTGACTGCCAACAACAGGCGATTCTTCTGTCTCATCATTAATAACAGGCATAAGGCCAACCATGAATATTGGACAGGGCTGCGCGCCCTCATCAACAATTCTGAACACCAAAGTACACTGCCACTTTCTATGAATACTTGCAAACATTTGACTTGACCACTTGGGACTCACAACCTGCCAAAACTCAGATGCACCAAGACCTCAAGGCAGCATCGCTACCTTTGCCAACCCAGTTCCTGCTGGAAGTAGTCCAAGGCAACATTCAGGGGTTGACTTGGGAAGCCAGCACCAATAAGAATCCACTCAGGTTGGTGCTCACAATCCACACTGAACCACTCTACAACTTCTTCTGCAATTGGGAGCAGACACAGGATATCAAGGGCAGGACTACTCAAATCTCATTCTCTTGGGCGATCAGCAAGATTCATTCAAGTGAAAAGCTAACCATAGATAAGGTTCAAAAGATGGGTTATCATTACATTCATGGCGCTCTGATTGATTCTATTTGCACCTATTTGAATGACCTGAACTACAGCACTGGTTGTCACGCCCAAACCTGTTGAAATATAACCACCAAAAAATTTATATTATTTTTTCCAATTAAAACAATATATACATATATAAAAGAAGCTAATATATTAGTATAATACTATTCTTAATAATGGTGCGTGTCAAGTATCAAACTGATGAAGAGCGGATGGAAGCTATCAGGGCATATCGCAGAGATATTGTGCCCAAAATAGGGAAGCGGCAAAGAAGTGGAGCCAAGAATGGCGTGCAGCCCGTGGCCAGACATCAACCAGAGGTTGCCCACATGTAAACAATGACCCGATCATTGAGTTGAGAGTCCTGTTCAAGGCGCACTAAAGTGGTATAATATCATATCAAATCAGACATGTTTTTTTCGATTTAAACATTTATGTTGTGTATAGTATAATTGTATATTATACAATTCACAATGAACGCAATTCAAAAAGCAAGGGAAGATGCCTACTATACTATTTTCTGTAAACTGTGTATGGATAAGCTCAGCGCCAAGGAATGGCATTTTATTCAGTAAGATGTGAAGAACATCCTACTCACTGGGCGAACGCTCTTGCCAAAGCAGCAGGACTGGATTAATGCCATGAGTTATAGAAACTAGTCAAAAAACAATAATATTGTATTGATTATTTTTTTGTATGTGCTATTATAGACAGATGAATTCACTTGTACTTGGCTTTCCCACTGGGGCGGTTTCAACTACAACAGTTGACAATCAATGCAAATTCTCTGATGTTTTCACAACGTTGCATGTGGCCAGGCTGGCTGAACATACTGACGGCATGCCTACCAAAATGCTTAACCATTGCTGATGATGGCACTATCTGTCGTGGTGGGACTGATGTTGGCAGTCTCTTGGATAGCGCAGGACAGCTCATCACCCATGATGGTACCAACGTAACTGTGCTTGAGCCTGGCATACCCAGTCAGTTTTTGACTATTGGGGCTGACTACAACCTCAAAATGGACAAACATCAAGATACCTTCAGAGCTGCCCACTGAGCCAAAGGGCGTGTTGATATCTGTGGACAGCTTGCAAAGCACGCAAATTCCAGTTGGTGAAGATGGCCAGGTGCTTGTCACTGATTCTGCTGCGCCAAGTGGACTTGCCTGGCAAGATGTCATGGCTGCAGCGCCAAGTGGTGAAATACTACTTGTTGGAATTGGCATGTATATGATTCAAGCAATTGGGGGTGGTGGTGGTGGCTTGTCCACATATGACTTCTACAATCCAGGAGTCGCAGCCAATTATCAATCAGGTGGCAGTGGCGGTGGCTCAGGTGCACTTGTAGCTACTGATTTGCAGGTTGTGCCTGGTATGCAACTTGAATATTCAACTGGTATGTTTGGTCAAGGGGGCATGGTCAGCTCAAGCAGCTCAAATGGAACTGCCACTACAATTAATGTAAATGGTCGGCTTCTTCTCTCCACAAATGGCAGGCAAGGTGGTCAAACAGTCAACAGTGGCAATGGGGGGCATGGGCGGCATCTTAGGTAGTGCCAGACAGACATACGCTTCAAATGCAAAGCGTGGTGGAAATGGTGGTCTTAACTCAAATGGTGGAATGACAACAGCATCTGGCACAGGCAGCGCTGGTGGTGGTCCAGGTGGTGGAACTCCTTTCACATACAAAGATGCTACAACTGGTAAAGGTGCAAGCGATGCCACTATATGGGGCTGTGGTGGTGGTGGTGCATATGGCAATCAGAACGCTGCTGGGGGCAATGGCAAGGAAGGATGTATCAAAATTTGGTTGTACTGATCTGCATGCAAAAAATCAGTTGACATCCTCCTCATGCAGATATTATTGGCAGGTAGTCCAGCAGGGAGCTACATGTAGGTATTCACTACACAGTGGGCTACCTGTAGGCGTTCATGTAAGGATACCTTACACAAAGAATGCACATGATTATCAAATGTAGTTGCTGAAGAAGAACTGACTTATTTTTTGTGGTACATGCATGATCTTGTACTTTGCTGCACACTCGGCTGTGGTGGTGTTGATGAACAAGAATGCGTGCTTGTACTTTGGCAACACATTCATGTAGTTGATAAACTCATGCAACGTTCTGAAGTCCTCACTGAAGTTGACATGCGCGTTGCATCTAGCATGATGTGTAGTTTGATAGAAGATTACTGTAGTCACATATGTACACCAGCAGCTTTGTCATTGATTGGGATGCGATCAAAATTGACACATTTTTATGTCTGTGGTTGGCCACAATCTCATTCCAAATCTGCACGTCAAAGTTGATGCTCCCAAGGATATCATCAAAAATCAAGAGTATCTGCTTGCCCCAGCCTGCAATCTTCTGTGCCTGCTGCCACACTTTGATCAAAGTATTGTCACTGTATCACATCACATACTTGGGGTCAACCACATCCTGATAGAAGCTGTTGTTGGTGGTATTCATGAACACGACCACCACATCAATTAGTTTTTGCTGATAGACATGAGATAGAAAGTACTTGATCAAATGTGACTTGCCACTTCCAGGCTTGCCAAAGAACGAAAGGATGTAATTGCAGGGCAGGTTGTCAAACATTGTGTTTGTATAATAATGTAGATATATTTATTGTGCATAAAAAATATGTTTGTGTGTATCCAGTAAATTATCATTTTATCAGACATGATTCATTAATTTCTGGCTTATTGGCGTATTTGCATTAATCACGAAAATTCGGAAAACAGGAATTATGGCAAAGGAAACGCCGGTTACCTTCATTTCTGACACTGCGCCTTTTATTCTTTTTACTTCTACCCCATGGACGACATCCTCGCCGCCGCAGCCAAGCTGCAGGAGCAGTACAAGCAGCTGCAAGACCGCAACAAAAAAATCGAGTCTGAGCAAGCGGCCAAAGCCGAAAAGCAGAAGGCCACGGACAGACTAATTGAGAAGCAGGAGAAGTACCTCGCTACCCTTGAGGGCCAGGTCCAGCTAGCTGAAGCAGCCCTTGCAGAAAAGCTGAAGTTTGCCTCGGAGCTGCGCGTTCGGGCCAGCACCAAGGTCAAGCTCGACGTCGGGGGAGTCTTCTTCACCACGAGCGTGACTACTCTTCTGAGCGAGCCTGACTCCATGCTCGCGGCCATGTTCAGCGGGCGCCATGAGCTCAAGAAGGATGACGACGACCGGGTCTTTATCGACCGCGACAGCGAGCTGTTCAAGTATGTCCTTCAGTACCTGCACGACGGCGACCTCGACGTGGAAGACCTCGACCAGAGACTGAGGAAGCGGCTCAAGCGCGAGGCTGCCTTCTACTGCCTGCCCGAACTCGAGAAGAAGCTTACGACTGGCGCGGTGGAGAAAGGCCAACCAAGAAGTATCTACCTGCGCGTCACCACCACTCCTAGTGTCCGGACCCCTCGTAAAGGGATGGTAGCAGCAGGAAAAGAAGTATTCACTGTGCGAGGTTCTCCGTGGGACATTATTCCCCAACTACCCCTGCCGGCGATGTCCCCTTCGAAAGATATGGAGGGCCACGGCTACCAGTCCGAGGTGCTGGACCAAGATAGCTGGTGGTGGAACGAATTTGTTCCTGCTCTTCTTGGCTGTTTCGCTGGCTACCACTTAGTTTCCGAACCTAAATGTGGGGCGGAGTCCTACAGTGCTCCTCGTGTTTGGTCATTTCACCTGAACCGCTTTTGATAAGCTACATAAAAAAGACGTTTAAACGTCTCCACTGTTTTCTGCTTTAAGAGCAAATCACCATATATATGGTAAAATGAACATTAATGCCCGAGAAGAGCATTCTTTCAATTAATACCTACACCACTGTAACAAGTTAAGGTTCAGGCTCATCACCCAATGGTATCGGCTGAGTCGATAACAAGTCTGGCACAGTATGGTAAAATGCACTGATGATGTATATACTACTGACAACGGACACATAAATGAGTGCTTGGGTGAAATGGACGCTTACCTTGAATAGTTTGCACGGGCCGTATCAATAATAATACTCAAAGTTATTTTTTGCTGGTGCACGGGCTGATCCACCACGGCCGGTGCTGCCAAGCACAAACACGAGACCGATCGCGGCCACGCCACCCAGAATCACCTTGTAGTTGAACGAAGGGAAGGAGTCGCCGATGTTGACTTGTTTAATGATCTTGCTCTTGTGCGACCCACTCAGGTGTTGGGGGGCGTTCAACCACTCCAAACTGACTTCGTGCGGGCATCGGCGTGACATCATAATCATCATCGGATGCGATGTTGTCATCGGGGTACTCAGAGTAATTTTCATTTAAAGGCCTGTTCGCCCGAACATCTCTGGTGATCTTGACCTCGGGCAGTTCCACAATGTCTTGACTCGGTGGCGCGTCCTCAATTGCCGCGAGCGGTGAATAGGCTGGCGCAGGCTTAGGTTGTTGTGGCACTGGCTGATAATCATTGATGACCGAGCCGCCCAATGCTTTGCCCCTGGTTACCCAGTTAGTTGTTATCTTCACCATTACAAGAAAACAGATATGTATAATAACACCTACATTTTTTTTGAGCATAAATATTAATGTTGATTTCGTGTTCACTCGATGTACTCGGTGTCCGCCACCTTCTCTTCTTTGCGAATGTACGCGCGGATGCGGTCTAGGTCACTCTTGTCCTTGCCCGGAATGATGTTGTGGCACCGCACATTGTTGCCCATGATGGCCGTCAGGTGCTGTTGCAACTTCACAAAGTGCATGTGCAGTTTAGTGAAATGGGCGATCTCAATCAGCACATGTGCATGAATCATCTGCCGGGCGCTTGACTGTAGTTCGCCGTGGCCCATCTTGCTGATTGACTTGATCGAGTTGGCTGTGTTGTCACCAGGCTTCAGAAACTTGAGCCATTCATCCGGCGGCTGGTCAAAGTAGTCGCGCCAGCACTTCTCAAATCGTTGATAGTACGCCTGCTCGGCCAGGGTCAGCTGCTCTACGAGCTTCACCCGCTTGTTAGTGTTGATCATAAAGTAAAAGTTGCTGGTGTTGAGGCGGCGTCCAATTCGCAATGCTGTTCTTCTCTCTTACCATTATGTTTGCAAGTATATAAGTGACAACATAAGCTTTAAGCTTGGGCAGGGTACCACTCGCCCCCGTAAACCCGCAGAAAAGACCACTTACCTAAAACATGAATTGTGTCCACACAAAAGATGACTGCAGCTTGGCAACAAAGATCCGTTTCGCAAATCCCGAAGAAAATTACGCACACGAGGAGGCGAAGGGAGAGCGAAAAAACATCGGGCGAGGCAGGCGTAAGCATTTAATCGACATGTAGCAGCTGGCGCCATAAGGATGCAGCAGATCTGCTGGGCTTCATCACGCCCTTCCCCCTCCCCTTGCTCCTCGCTGCTCGCCTCCTCCTTCCTCGCGTCGCTCGCCTCCTTCCCATGCTTGCCTCCCTCCCTGCACCTCCTTCCTTGCGCCTCCTTCCTCGCGCCGCTCGCCTCCTTCCCTGCACCTCCTTCCTCGTGTTGCTCGCCTCCTTCCCATGCCGCTCGCCTCCTTCCTCGCGCCGCTCGCCTCCTTCCCCGCACCTCCTTCCTCGCACCACTCGCCTCCTTCCTCGCACCACTCGCCTCCTTCCTCGTGCCGCTCACCTCCTTCCTTGCGCTGCTCATCTCCTTCTCACGCCTCCCTCCTCCTAGTGCACGTCTCCTCATCCTTGTCCTCACTCTCTTCGGGGGGGCGATTGTGCATCCATCATCCTCATCTCTTTGCTCCCTTCAGTCGGTCTGCCAGTTGTCGCTCCAGCCTGCGATGGCTGGCTCTCAGTGCCCTGTGAAGGTGGCAGCCAGGTCATCCACTCGCCCAGGATATCATCGTCATCAGTCTCTTCTTCCTCACTTTCCCTTCCATCCAGGTGGATTTCGCCCTCATCATCGTTGCTGCCCAGGTCGCCCTTGTCTTCATCGTCATCCTTGCCCTGGCTCAGGTAGCCCTTCATCTTGTCCTTGCCACCCTCGCACTCTCCCGCACACTCACACTCACATTCGCCCTCAGCTTTGCACTCACACTCGCACGTGCACTCGCCCTCGCCTTCACTCTCGTCCTCACCATTGTCTTCGCCCTCGCCCTCGCCCTCGCCCTCGCCCTCGCCCTCGCCCTCGCCCTCGCCCTCGCTCTTGCCCTCGCTCTCGCCCTCGCTCTTGCCCTTGCTCTCGCCCTCGCCCTCCAAGGCTTGAGTGGGCAGCTGTTGCCTTCCCTTTGAGGTGAGCCGAGGCTGATGCAGGACGCGGAAGCAGGCTCGGTGGATGGAGCGGTAGCCACAGGCAGGGCAGCAGAGCGTGGTGTTCGAGAGCACACCACACTGGCGGCACACCACACACTTCCTCTTGGTCTTCATCAAGACGAGATGGTGCATGGGTTGCTCAGCGCCAATCCCCTTCTGTCGCAGCTCATCTGCCAGCTTCCGTCGAAAGGTACCAAGCTTCTCTGGCTTTGTTGGATGAAGATGATTCCAGATGACCATACAGTTGTGGATCGTGGCCTCAATCATCCAGAAGAACAGGGCATGCTTCCAGTTCACAAGCTTGTGTGGATAGGCAAACTGCTGGCAGGCGGCATCAAGCTGGTCGACGTAGCCCATGTGCGTGTTGTAGTCATGGGCGATCTCAGGAATCTCTTCGCCTTTCCTCCTTCTCATGGTATGCTGCCCATCGAAGAGATTGCTGATGAAGTTGACAATCTTGTCTCCGCCCTCTTTCTGATGCCGAAACTTGACTGCTGCCATTGCCCGCTTGGTGACCGGTGAGCGACGGTATAGGGTGGAGCAGGCGTTGGGAGGAGTGCTGTGGGTGTGCAGAAACTGGCCAAAGAGAGCAGAATGCCGATCCTTCCAACATGAGAGGGTGAACCAATGACCTCGCTCATCCAGGGCAGCTGCAGCCTCTGCTGAACTGAAGTAGGAGTCTGCTCGAATGATGAACTTACACTGGGCTGGCAACTTTCCAATCATCCGCAGGAGTGTCTCCTTGGTACTCTCCTTCTCTTCTCCATGCTTGTACATCAAGAGGGCGCAGAGGAACTGTGCCTCGTCTACCACTGACCAGAGTTTCACCCCCACAGGGTGGGGCTTCCTCTTGATGATGACCTTGTGCTTGCAGCGTGCCTTTGTTGGGACTAGGGATTCGTCTGTCACGACAGCTCGGTACGGGGTCCAGTAGCGCGCAAAGTTGACATTTAGTTCCTTGATCATCTTGTCAACATCGATTCGCAGGCACTTCTTCATCTCGTGGTACTCCTCTCTGCTCATCACATTTTGAATGTAGCTGTGCCCATTGACATCATCTCCTCTTTGCCAGTAATCCTCTTCCTTCGCCTGTGGTACAAACGCCATGATGAGAGACACGCAGAGGAACCATAGGAGAGCTTGCATGTTGAAGGTAATTGCTCGATGGTGTGGTCGCTTGTGGTCCTGCCCACTCAGGTGTCATGCAGCTTGTCTTGCCTCTTCCCTTTCTGCAGCCCGTGCTGCTGAGCAAGGGAGAACACTGTTCAGGAAGAAGTCATGGATGAAGAGTAGAAAGAGCTCAAGTCAAGATTCTGCTGCTGCTGGTGGGACACCCTTTGGCCCAGGTACTGCCAGGCTCTCACACTCATGCCCTCCCTCACACTGGCATGAGCACTGACAGTCCCCATCACAGAACCCCTCACACTCACATGTCTCACACTCACACTCGCACTCAAACACCAACGCTGGAAGAGGCTCTTGGTTCTCTGCCCATCCGTTCTCTGCCCTCCATCATGCATCTGTCTCACTTTGTTTTTTCCTTCGTGCTGCTGCAGCTTGATCTGCCACACATGACCTCTCAGTGGCAGGCACACCCTCGGTGGCGAGCACACCCTCAGCGGCAGGCACACCCTCGGCGGCAGGTACACCTGCAGCAGCAGCTGCACCCTTGGTGGCAGGCACACCCTTGGCAGTGGGCACACTGACAGGCACACCCTTGGCAGCAGCAGGTGCTTGTGCAGTGGTGGGCGCACCAACAGGCACACCTTTGGCAGCAGGGACACCCTCGGTGGTGGGCGCACCCACAGTGGCAGGCATGGCCTTGGTGGCTGGCACGCCTGTAGTGGCAGACACACATTAGTCAATCAATTAATCAAAAATCTATTCTCTTTTTCTGTACCTCGGTCAATCTTCCGTTTCTTTTTGAGGGGGCATAGGTCTTGATTGCAAATCTTAAGCTTTCGCTTGCAGCCACTACACGCATGCTCTCGTCTTTGTGGCTTCTCTTGACCACTCTCATTTATCAGCAAATCCATCACAGATGGGTTGGGCAAGGGACAACAGACAGGGTGTCTGGAGCAAGAGGTGACCATTCACCCTGCTATTTTTGCACTTTGTTGCCAAGCATCTTTGGTGTGGACACAATTCATGCTTTAGGTAAGTGGTCTTTTCTGCGGGTTTACAGGGGCGAGTGGTACCCTGCCCAAGCTTAAAGCATAAAAAATTAATGATCATAAAATAATTATGTATTTACAACGCCCCCACGCCGAGATATATCAGGTGAATATACGTAGAATTAGGCTTAATTATTGAAGAAGTAGCCCTGGTTGTGGTCCAGCCAAGTCGCATGTTGATAGTCTGACCGGAGTCAATTGTACCAAGTGTGAGCCGCCACGACTAATCCATTGGGTTGAGGTAACTACAGTCTCATACCGCGCGAAAACTGTTGCGCCGCAAAGAATCTCAAGTGATAGCGCAGTCACTAACGAAGTCGTGGT
Source organism: Acanthamoeba sp. SK_2022b (assembly GCA_027943245.1). Lineage (NCBI taxonomy): Eukaryota > Discosea > Longamoebia > Acanthamoebidae > Acanthamoeba > Acanthamoeba sp. SK_2022b. Next base: position 144,138 of record JANDJZ010000017.1, on the reverse strand, counting down.
AATATAAGCGCTCACAGTAACTTCCCAGATGCCAAGATTGGGGAAGCCGCTTGGGATGGTGATTGTGCTTGCACCCGCTGATAACCAAGATGCTGTGCTCCCGTACAATGGTACTAGCGAGCCTATAAATGCAGAGCCGGTACCCGAAGTCAGCGCCTGTGTATATTCTGTTTGGACTTCTGCAGCCCAGAAATCACCACCGCGCATAGGCCGCATGATTTTGTTAGTCGTGTCATACATCATTTTGGAATAACCTGCTGGCGCAATATTGGAGAGACCTTTAGCTCGAATCTGAGTAATCGCCGGTGCGGCAAACTCGTTATCAGCCTTGGCAATAGCAGCATAACCAAGCGCAATTCTGCCTGAGCTAGTGGCGGCGTTTGTGTCAGAGGCGCCTCCAATGAATACATTGTTGGAGCCGTTTGTTAGAGTATCGCCCGCCTCAGAACCAAAAGCCGAGTTGTAAGTGCCAGTTACATAGTTGGCCTGTACTCCAGCGCCAAACGCGGAATCATGCCAACACGCACTTGCCCCAGTTGTAAGCATCACGCCATACCCCATCGCAGTAGTAAACTGGGCGCCACCGCCAATTTTTGGGGCGGAATCATAGCCGAAACATATGTTGGAATTGCCACCGCCTTGTGTCGAGCCATAAATCGCGCCGAGAGTGGTTGAAGTCGCCAGAGGCAACTGAGTAACAGCTATGAGACCTGTCTCGCCGAGACCTGCATATCCATCCGGTTGATCCTTTGCCACGATGGCTTCTTTACTGGCCAAATCAGTGTTGATTGTCACAATATTGTCATTGATCGTGACGATATTGTCATTGATCACGCTGATATCATTGCTGACCGCGGTGATATCAGCCTCCAGTTGGACATGCGTGCGCGCGCCTATGTCCGTGAGCAAGGTATGGGATATGTCCAGGCTGAGGTTCCCATTGATACTTCTTTTTTCTAGTGACATTTTTATATGTGTGTTTATATATATACGCGAAGATAAAATATCCTTGCAAAATAATGGCATTAATCAGTCCGCGAGATGATCGTGATTTGATCTATGAGCAACTAGCAAGCGCGCGGGGCAGCCTGGAACTACCGTCCGAGTTCTCGCTCTGCGTCAACAGTGTCCGTGATCAGGGTCAGCGCGGCACATGCGCGGCCTTCACCAGTGCGGCCATTGCCGAGTACCATCACAGGACAGAGTTGAGTCCCGAGTTTATATATTACCACAGGGGGACAACCGTCGGCATGTATGGCCGCAATGTGTTTGACATAATGAAGCAAATGGGCGTGGCCACAGAGGAACTACACCCATATGGGATGGCCGGCAAGCCATCGCGGCATGCGTACACGAGTGCGCGCAAACATGTGATTACCGGGTATGCACGACTGAGTACCATCGATGGAGTCAAGCGTGCGCTGATCGAGTCGGGGCCTGTTTATTTTGCGTTGCCTATGTACAACAGCACGGCCGAATTCTGGAAGGGCACCTATGACAATAGCCCGACTGGGCATGCAGTGACGATCACCGGCTATAATACACGCGGGTTCATTTTCAAGAATTCCTGGGGTGAAACATGGGGTGACGTTGGGTATGGTCTGCTTCCATATGAGGATTACGACTGTATTTACGAGGCGTGGTCGGCCATCATGAAACCGATCACTCGCCAACCGGGGATTCTTGCGCGGCTGCGGGCATTGTTAGATTAAAGGACCCGCACGAGCTACCACTAGCTTGTAAATTCGGCAGGATGATTCTGCCGCGGCAGGATGTCAGGATAAATCGGCAGGATAAATCATAAATCGGCAGGATCAAAGTCTGCACAGTAAGGCCGGCCAGCAGTTATCCCCTGATAACCTATAAAAGTGGCAGCATATAACAGCAACATAAAATTAATAGAAATATATAGATAATGGCCTGTCCTTTCACAATGCTCACGGGTAACAAGCTTAAATCATGAAGGGACAGACCACACTCAAGTGGATCGTTGACCACACCAAGGATATTCAAAAGAAGCACCCAACTAAGATGTGGTCATCTTGTATCAAAGAGGCCAGTGTAGCCTATCACAAGAAGTTTGGCGACTCCACGGCCAAGGCTATAGCTGGGCATAAAGGTGGTAAGAAGACCGCTGCCAAAAAGAACCATGTGGCCAAAAAATAAGCAGTGGTTAGACAATAAATCATCTTTTTTTTAGTCCTTTGTTACCTCATGGAATAGTCCTCTGTGGTGAGGTGTGGTAGGAGTTAACCAGTGTTCCATCAGCTGCATCGCATCCAGTTGTGATTCATCTACCATTGCATACTCATTGGGCGCATAAGTTGTATCAAGAATGTTGTCAACAATTTCTTCTTGTTGCTCAAGCACCTTCTCCTTACCCTGTGGCGACAGTTGCTCAAACTCATGCCTCTGTGGCTCTAGTTTTCCCTTGTGACCCTTGCATCGTTGTCAGCATTTCCTTGACTTGGTGGGCATCTCAAATAGTGTGTCAAACGGCATCTTGGCCAGTGCAAGCCTGGGCTGCAACAGCGTGATGTTTTCTAGCAGTTTCATCAGCACGCCAAAATCAATGTGTAGTTGCAGGAAATGAGCCTTGAATTCATGCATGGGCATTGGCCACATCTTCATGTCCTCCATGATATAGTTGGGATTGAGCGCAGAGATTGTAAACACTCTCTGGGAAATACTTTGTCATGGAAGTTCCTGAACACTGTCACTCAGCGCCACAGCATCGCCATGACTTCAGGCAACACTTCACTCTTCAGCTTCAATCACTCAATGGTTGTGTGCCCTACATGTGGTTCGGTCTTCGCACCTCACTGAGCGGCACTGGTCTGACCGCTTTCATGGCGATTGCCAATTATGAACTGTTGGATGAGCAAAACAGGTCACTTCAGTCTGGATTCCATGTTGATTTGACTGTCACTCGGTTCAAACATGGCGCTGACAACTTTGACTCAAAGCTCTTCAGCACCAAGGCGATGTATCCTGTTTGCCACATTGAAAAGCAGATGGTTCTGCTTGAACACCCTGCTCAGACTGGATTCCAGACGAACAACAACTTTGTTGATGTTCAGGGATAGAGTGGATAGCCTTTTTTTTGGAGTGTTTCTTGGGAGTGCTAGTAGCTTTTTGGATTTTGTGTGGGATGATTTGTTGGAAGAGGTTGGGCTTTATGAGGAAGGCTTGTCCCCCTTGGGGGTCAGCTGTTTCATTTTGAATGAAGTTTATTTCTCTGGCGTGTTGTTCTTTGCTGATTGTGCCCAGTTGTAGTTTTTTGTCTAGCCTTTTTTTCAGTTTTTTGTGTCTTTTTTCATTGAGTGTTTCTTGTTTGGCAGAGTTGAAGATAATCTTGTTTGCGAGTTGTTTTCTGATTGTGTTGTGTATGGGGTGTTGAGTTAGTTTGTTTTTGACTGTTTCTTGAAGTAAGACTATGTCCCAGTTTCTTTTGGTCATTAAGTGGTAAGCTTCCTTGATGGCAGATGGTCTTCTGTTTATGTTTATCGTGGCCAGGGTGATGCAGAGGCTTTGTCCTAGTAGTTGTAGTTTGGTTGGCATAGAGTTGTAGTCAATTTCGATCCATTGGGTTGCCGGTGCTGTTGGGAGGTGTATTAGTATCATGAGGGTGAGGGCTAAGATATGTTGTGGTGTGGGGCAGTGGCGTGAAAGGCGGGTACAGTGGGTGTAGGTGGTTTGGTGTTTTATTTTTGAGGGATTTTGTCGCTTTTTCTTATCTGTTTTGCATGGTGACAGTATTGCTGCGTGATTGGGTGTTTTATTGTATGTATGAGGTTGAGGTGATCACTTTGGTGCATGTGTGATGTTGTGTTGTTTCCTGATGTTTGTGTGGAGGCTCCATTGGCTGGAGTGATGAGGTTCAGGATGAGAACAGCAATGAGGATGAGGAATGTGTTTTTATTGAGTTTGGTGCTGCTATGCCAGTTCTCTGAAGTTGTGTAGGCGCTGTTGGGCCTCTGCCAGTTGGCGCCTTCTTGCTTCTTCTCTGGCTGCATATCTTTTGGTCATGGCTCCATGGTTTGCTTGCTGTTTGGCTGCATGGTTGGTCCTTTCTGAGGCCACATTATCTCTCTTCCTCTCTCTGGCTGCTTTCTCTGTGTTGGTGAGAGGGATGGTGACTGTGAGGGGGGTGAGATGGCGTCCCAAGAATGGTTTCTTCCCTGTGTTGGTGGTGTGGAATGGGGTGTTTGCATTAGTGTGTGTTGTGTTTTCTTGGGAGGGGCTTCACCGTTGAGGAGGAGGGCCTTGTTGTGTTGGGCTTTGAACTTGAACCTGATGATCATCCAAGGGAGTAGGAGACAAGTCGACTTGTCCAGGCCTTCTGTGCAGGTTTTGAAATTCCCACACTTTTTCTCAATCAGATATCAGAGACCAGTGTTACTCATTCTAGCGTCAATGTTAGAGATCATTATGGAGAAGAGCTCCTCATATATAGAGGCACGCCAGGTTTGGATCACCAACGATGGTGAGGTTGAGTAACGCATATGCGTTGGATTAGAAAAACAATAAATTTTAAGGAAAAACAGAGAAAATATGAGAAAATCGTACTGAGTTGTTCCAGGGAGTAGTGGAGCAAGAATGCAGCCCTGTCCTTGACAGGCAAGGATCGATCTGGGAGAACCAACTCAGTTGGACCAGGCTCTTCCACCTCCTCCTCCTCCTCTCCTCCTCCTCCTTCTGCCCATCCTTCAATGATTCATGCTTCCTCTTGGTCTGGCAGCCAGCCTTTTCCTCAAAGGTGGTTCTTCAGGTTGAACTTGGTGCAGAGAGTGTTGAGGTTCTTGGCCTTAATGTTTTTGCGCTTGATGGTACTCCAGTGCTGCTTGCACCACATCACCAGCTCCTTGGTGGGCATTGCCTCTATGGTGGCTGGAAGCTCAAGGAAAGTTGCCTTGGTGGTCATGATGGTGGTTGGTGTAGTAGTGGTAGTAGTGATAGCTGTAGGAGGAGCAGGTAATGATGCTACCTACACCAACTCTCTTTTAATGGCCCTGCCCTGTCTGCACAAACGTTTGATAGGCCAACTTTGTTGTGGACTACCACCTTTACTCTTTGTCTCATGCCCAATCAATTCAGGGGACATCTATCCACAGGGTCTTTAACAATAAAGTACTATTATAATTAATCTTGTCCATTGACAATCCAGTGCACATCGGATGGTCAGTCAGTTCACAAATTTTTGATTTGATCATCCATTTCCCTAACCTTTTTCTTCGGATTTTGGCCAAGTCCATTTCTGGCTGTTTTTATGTCAGCTAGTCTTCACAATACATATCCCCAATACTTGTTTTGTGTCCCATGTTATGCATACCTGCAGTGTTACAAATATCACAGAATTAAATCTGGTGCACTTCAGATTGGAACTCTGCAACACAGAGCTTTTCTTCACTCTCTCTCCTTCAATTCCTGAACATTACCTCCTGCTTATATTGCTGTTCAGTCAGGTGTTGTGGAACTTGGTTGGGACGGTGGGACTGGAATTCTTGGTTGGCCAACTCTTAACGCCATGTCCTCCACTTCTTCAATTATGCTGTTGGTGTTCCCATTCTGTGAGACAAGGCTTTCCACACATCAGGTGAATGGTCACAAGCCTATCAGCTGCTCAGTTCCATGCCCAATGGTGGGTTTGTTCACCTCCTTGGCTTTCCATCTTTGTCATCCCCAATTGTGACCTTTTTTCTATGATGATGATGGAGGTGCTAAGGTAATCCTATTTGTTATTACCATCTGGTGGGCATTATCCACACCTGCTGCACTGTGAGTCGTCCTCACAGCCACAGTAGAATAGGCTTTAGGGGTTTCCTGCAATTTACAGTTGTACAGTTGGTGCTTATCTCCAACTTTCTGCTGAGATCAAGAACCCTAGAACATAGTTGCGCGTCACACACCATTTATTATCAAACAGCGCTGCTGCCACAATGCAGAGCGTGTGTGAACCCTCCTAGCTCAATAAACTTCACCACTCCAGCATGACCTGACCGGACTCATTGTAGGTGGCGTGTTTCTCTGCCTGGCCATTGGTAGGAGCTGGCTTCTTGCTTGCAGGAGGAAAGTGGAAGGGGTTAGTTCCTTCCATCAATGTCTCCTCCCCCCCACCATGCATAAGAGGAAAGCCAGTGTTGGAGTGGAGATCATGTGATGCATTGGTAGCATCCCTCTCCATAGCTGCTGCCCCTTCCTGAGCTGCAGGAGTGTCATTCTGGCCACTTGTGGAAGGAGAACCACTAACCAGCGCAATACCACTAGGTGTGGCATCTCCAGCAACTGGTCCAGACAAGGATGCATTGGAAAGGACGGTGACTGACTGTGACTCCATGACAGTACAGGACTCAGGCACATAGAGACAGTAATGAGAGGTGTCCCATGCCAGTCCCATGTACCATTCCATATGGAATTTATATAGAATTTGTAATGATTTTATTTGGCTGCTGTTCAGGGCTGACCAGTACATGGCAAGCTACACTGTGCATGCCTGCCACTCAAACCTTACTGGACTTGCATCCTCATGGTTTATTGTTGGTCAGGCTCAGCATAGACACTGGACACACTGCACTGAATAAATAAATTGTTTTTTGTCCAAAGACTGTTTATTTTTTTGGATTATTTTCAAATAATTGGATCAATACATCAAATAAGAGGCTGAGTAAAGCTACTGCAGCTTTTGAAGTAACAACTTAAGAATATCAGGCTTCATCGTGCACACAAGCTTCATCCTCTTCTCTAATTCATTCTGAGCTGATAGTTGCGCTGTGAGATGAACTTCTTGTTGTGCACAACGCTTGGCGATTTTCAAGGATGCTGTGAGGGACTTCTTATGCTGCCCTTCCAACTAATACAGAGCAAATTAGATCAATTTGCGCTGCAACTGCTCATACATGGCAGAAAAAGAGTATACCTTCAAGGCAAGCCACTTCTGACGTGTAGCTTCCACAGCAGCCAACATCAATTCTCTATGCTTTGCTCACTTCATTTCAGCCACAAGTTGACACTGTTCTTCAAGGGCCTCATCGTGGTGTTCACACTTGCTGAAGGATCCTTGTGCAGGTTCCTCACAGCCATGAGTATCACATGTGCTAATTGTACTCTGCCCATTGCAATGAATTAATAAAATCTGATTTAATATGCAAGGGTACAAAAGGAAGTACCAAAGGCTGCACTGCAGTTAACGTCCAACAAGGACGTCCACCATGCAAAGGAATCAGAATATACATAGTATTCACATGACCTGATGGGTCCACACAGGTCAGAGTCGAATTGCCACTCAGTGGGGGCGCAGCTGCTTGCTCTTCTTTTATTGTCTGCTTGAGTTGCATGTTATCCTGCTCATTGTCATGGGCAATATTGTCCTTGTGGTGCTCGTTGTACATGGTGTGTTAGATTTTAAGTTGTTGGTAGCGAACTGACCTTTGATTGTTCTTTTTATACCTGGCACCAACCAATGTGTTCTGAGTAATTTCACAATTTGTGACTCTGCAGTTGTGTCCAACGGTGGACCAATACACAAGGGGCATAAAAAACTGTCAGAAACACTCTTGACCAGCTAACACACCTCCAACACATCATGAACACGCTCCATACACACTCCAATGTGGACAAGAAATTTAAAAGAAATTTTTATACTTGTAGCCTAAATATAAAGGAAATGGTTTCACGAAAAAAAAAAATGCCTCGAGAGGAGAACAAGCCAGCTGCGCAGTGACCAACCCATACAGGTACTCACCCAAGAGCGCACTTGCGTGCTCTTTAAGCCAAAGCAAGCTGGGCCTCAGTCAGCCCTTCCACTTGATCCTCTAGTCCCCATCTTCCAAACCACTCCACACAGCAAAAAACGTGGCTCCTAACCCTGCTTCTAACACACCAACATTAAATACCAAAACAAAAGCCCCTTACTGCTCACCCCCCCCCCAGAATCAACACCTAGATCACACACGATAGTCACCCATCAACTTCAACGGCCAGATTCCCAAAAAAGGACAAAACCCCTCCCTAACCATGGCACGGACAAAATGGGAGATGCAAATATGGTATCACGCCTGTTAAAAAAAGAAGAAAAGAAAACACAAAAAAACAATAAAAACATACCCATCACCACTGTACCAAACAAGAAAACATGACAAACCATAAAATTATCTGATAACACGAAAGACCCACCCAAAAAACCAACGGCACCACAAGGAGACCAATGATAGTGCTGGCGGGAATATGACCATAAATAAATCAAGAAACACCTTGTTCTACACTGCTTGCCAGCTCACTCTACACACCATGAACTCAGACAACTTACCAGACAACACCCAGCCCACATTGAAGACCAGATCCACCAGCAAAACTAAGACTGGATCCACACACAAGCGCAGAATCAGCGACAATGACTACACTCCAGCCGCAACACCCAAGAAGACCTCACCCACGAAGACAACACCAGCCTGTAGGACCAAGAAGATCATCACCCCTGACAGCAACACCAACAAAACCACCGAAGTCCATCCTGCCAAACACTCAACAATGGACACAATCATCTCCCTGCTGGACAAAATCCCAGACAACTCCCCTGCAACATCAGCAACACCCATCTCTGGCAAACTGACAATCCAATCTGACCCCACCAAGACCCTGGACAACATGGCCCTGGAACCCCAGGACCACCACCTCAGCCCACTGGAGAACGAACTGGCACCCCCCACCCCCACCCTCAACACCGATAAAGTGAGCTACTCGCCCCCTGGTTGAACCTGTGGAGTTGGTGGTGGTTGGAGCTGTGCATTCTTTGAGAGGGATGGTGGTGTAGACTGGGTCGTGGTCTGAGTCAACATGGCCAGTGTGGGCAATGGTGGTGTTTTCCATTGTGATGTTTTTTGAGTTTATGATGTAGTCTAGTCTAGATAGGGTCATGTTGTTTTTGCATAGTTTTTGGTTGAGAGTGGTGCATGTGCTTGCTAGGAGTTTGGCCTCCTCTTCGTTTAGGTATTGGATGATGTTTTTGAGGAGGAAGGTGTTGATGTTTGTTAGGGGGTTGTTTTTGTTTTTCCCTTTGTTTTTTTGGGTGAATCTGGTTGAGCTTAGCTTGTGGTATGTGTAGTCTCTTTTTTTGGGGTTTTCTGCTCGCCAAGCGTCTCTAAGTTCGTACTGGTTTAGGATGTCATTTAGTTTGTCTTTTGCTGGATCTTTTGTTTGGGGTTGTTGTTTGAATGACCATCTGTCAATTTTATTCCTGGTGATGTTTAGGTCGCCTGCTATTATCATTTCCAGTTTACTTCTCTGGCGTGTTGTTTCCTGATGTTTGTGTGGAGGCTCCATTGGCTGGAGTGATGAGGTTGAGGATGAGAAAGGCGATGAGGATGAGGAATGTGTTTTTATTGAGTTTGGTGCTGCTACGCCAGTTCTCTGAAGTTGTGTAGGCGTTGTTGGGCCTCTGCCAGTTGGCGCCTTCTTGCTTCTTCTCTGGCTGCGTATCTTTTGGTCGCAGCTTCATGGTTTGCTTGCTGTTTGGCTGCACGGTTGGTCCTCTCCAAGGCCACGTTATCTCTCTTCCTCTCTCTGGCTGCTTTCTCTTCATTGGTGAGAGGGATGGTGACCACGAGGGGGGTGAGACAGCGTCCCAAGGATGGTTTCTTCCCTGTATTGGGGGTGTGGTACAGGGTGATTGTGTTAGTGTGTGTTGTGTTTTCTTGGGAGGGGCTTCACCGTTGAGGAGGAGGGCTTTGTTGCGTTGGGCTTCGAACTTGAACCCAATGATCATCCAAGGGAGTAGGAGACCAGTCAACTTGTCCAGGCCTTCTGTGCAGGTTTAGAAATTCCCACACTTTTTCTCAATCAGATATCAGAGACCTGTGCAACTCATTCTAGCATCAATGTTAGAGATCATTACAGAGAAGAGCTCCTCATATATAGAGGCATGCCAGGTTTGGATCACCACATCCAGGCCAACAACAGTGAGGTTGAGTTGCATTAGTAGTTGGTATGCAACCATGTCATCATGGACATTGAGCTTGTACAGCTCTGCACTGTAGAATGTCAGGTCGAAGTCTCCAATGTCAATGTTGTGGGCAGATGCAGCTTTGGACACGTTGGATTTCTCAATGGCTGGAGGTTGCTGGTCGGGCTTGAACCTGAGAGACAGGGAGGTCACCAAGTGTTCCACTGGTTCCAAGGGTCCTTCATCTATTTCTCCAGCTCCGTCATAGGCTTTGCATAGTCTGTCAATCTATTGGTCAAAGAGGCTATCACTGACATGCAGGCCAAGTGTGCATTTTTTTGGCAGTAGATAGGGTGGTCAAGGAGTTGCAGGCCCAGGAGTTTGGCCTTGGTCGCCGCGTCCTTGATGTCAGATTTCTCTATATTTCTAATGAGGATGAAGCACAAAAGATACAAGGAGGCTGGACAACTACGTAGATTCCTCAAAAAAACCATCAAAACCCACAGATACATTACACACAGTGTAGCACAAGGAACCCCCCCAATACACACAAAAACGATCAAAGGACTTGCCTCAGCCCCCACTTGGGCCTGAATCACACCACCAAAACAACTCAACCAACACAACACAATGCAGTACCTCAAACAGCTACAAGACAACAAAAAACAAATCAAAAAGAAGCTCAAACGAACCATTGAAACGAGCATCAGAGAAAGAAAGTCAAAAGATTTCCTCAAAACAATTAACCTACACAAATTTAACCTCTAACAATTCTGGAGAAAAATCAACCCTAGGAAAACAAACAATAACACAATCACAGCAGCCCTAGACCCCATTGACAAAACCTCCAAAAGGGACCCAGAAGACATCAACAAAATCTTCAGGAACTTCTGGCAAAAACTATACAAAAAAGGCTCATTCATAGAAAAGGAAACACCATGGTTCAACACAGCCAAAAGAATCCCCCCAGAAGCAGCCCAAAAACTCGAAAACCCAATCTCCACTGAAGAACTAAAGGAGGCCATCAAAAAAACAAAACAAGGAGCCCCAGGAACCGATGCCCTCAATGCTGCCATAATAAAAGCCCTACCACCCTCAGCAATAGAAATCATTCGCCAAGCAATGAACCAAATGCTCACCAAAAATGCAAATCTACCAAAAGAATGGAAATCTGCAAGGATAATCTTACTCCCAAAGGAAGGCAACACTCAAGACCCGGCAAACTACAGACCCATCTCACTTCTCCAAGTACTCTACAAAACATACACGCACATCATCACACAAAGACTCAGCAAAGTGCTCAACAAATACATCCTCAACAAAAGCCAAATGGGCTTCAGGAAAGGCATGTCACCACAGTCAGCTCTTAGAAGCCTTACAAACATAATAGAAGAAGCAAACCACTCCAACAAAGAACTACATCTCACATACATAGACTGTAAAAAAGCTTTTGACTCCCTACACCAGGAAGCCATATTCTCAGCGCTCGCAGCATATGGGGTAGGCACAAAAACAATCATGAGCATCAAACAGCTATACAATAACTGTAAAGCACATCTAAACATTAACAACATAAAAGGAGAAGACTTCAAAATAGAGAGGGGAGTTCGACAAGGGGACACCCTCTCCCCACTACTATTCATCACCGCAATAAATGGAATCCTAGATTGGATTGAAAACAGCCAAGAAGGTTACATAATGATGCAAGGCCAAAAAGTAGGTGCCATCGCATACTGTGACGACCTCGTTCTTGTGGCCAGTACAAAAAAGGACATGAAAACACTATTCAAAAAACTACAAACATTCTGCACCTGGGCAGGATTGGAAATCAACCCAAAAAAAGTCAGCCCACACAAACAACAGACCCCTGATAAAAAAGCCACCTGCCACAAACAAACTATTAGTCAAAGAGATATCTGAATCAGGACAACAAATCACTACAGCAATCACCACCATCTCAACAAACCAACCATACAAATACATGGGCGTCCTCCTCAGAATAGACCTAGACTGGACAGACCAACAGAAGTATCTGGAAAAGAAATTCAGACAATTCCGAACCTCACACAACACAAAAAACTCAATACAAACCAAAAAGTGTATATCTCCAACATAGTATCCAACTCATACATCACCCACAGCATGTCAGTGGTTCACTACGACCGAGACTGGCTCCAAAAACTTGACCACATCACTGCAACCACCATCCACCACTCCATGGGCCTCAGAGCAAACTGCAACCCAACACCCCTCTACACCTCACCAAAAGAAGGTGGCAAAGGCCTGATCTCCTTGGTAGACCTGCAAGAAGCCATCACCTGCGCACAAACCACGAAAGAGTTAAATGGCACCACCCTTTGCTCACTCACCACTAAAAACATGTGGTACAAAAACCCTGTCATGGAAGGACCAACAATGAAAAACTGGAAGGCGGCACTTACTAGGAACCACATCACTATCAAACCAAAAAGCATGGACCTTAGCATCATTGGCCACACACCACAAACAGAAAAAATCGCCAAAGAACTATTTACCAATGGTCATGCCTCCTGGTGAGACCTAGCCATAGAGGGAAAAATCAACAGACTATCTATAAACAAATGTCTAGGAAGAGCAGCCACAGACCAAGAAATCAAAACTATCATGGACTATGCCTGCAAACCAAACTCCATCCAAATAAAAGACCACCTCCTCACCAACATCCTCTATGAAAAAAGAAGAGACACAATACACAGAACCAACATTGCAGAAGAAGAAAGCAGCAGCTACCTCATCCACTACCCCACCAAAACACTCTTCGTCTTCACTGATGGGTCATGTCAAAAAAATGGTAACGGAGGAGGAGTGTACTATGGACCAAATGCCTCTAGAAATCAAAGCTTCAGAGCAGAAGTGGCCCCCATCTCCACTATCCTAGAACTACTAGCTAGTGAAGAAGCCCTAAAGTCTTGCCCCCTTGAGCTGAACATATGCATCATCACAGACTCCCAAGCCGCAGTAAACATAATCACCAACTACAAAAAATGGCCACCAGGCAAACAAAAAAATACCATTGCCGCAGCAACCATCAAAAGAATACTCCAACTCACCAAGGACATCAAAAAAAGAGGCCACAGGGTACAATACACACATATCCTCAGCCACATCAAAAGGAAAGAGAAAGAGGCCAAACTAAAAGGCCACACATATGAAGAACTCTTCCACAACAAAGTAGAAGCTATCAAAAACATACTGCCAGGGGACTTCAATATATATGTGAATGGAAATGAAGAAGCAGACAAACTAGCCAGCCTGGGAGTCAACACCACCCCCATCCTAAACAAGTGGGAAGTTCAACACATGGCCGAAAACGCCACCCCCTTCAACCCCCAAGGCCACCCCATTGAAGGGTGCCTCCACAAATGGGTCATGAAAAATCGCACTGAACACCACAATGAAAAAACCCACCAGAAAAACAAAACCAACAACCACAGAGGCAACCTTCTAGAAGAAGTAGAACAAAAAAAGGGAAAGGAGGAGCCTCAAACTTCTCCTACAAAATCAGACACAAACTCCTTCCTACCAAAGACACAATCATGTACCTCTACTGGAAAAAAGGCCCTGACAGTCTCTCCCCAAAACAGGTTCCCAAAAAAATCGCCACAGATAGGAAAAAAACCAATGGTTAGCCAAACAAATGCTTTACCAGAACCAAGAATGCCCTGCATGTGGAGCCAAGGAAACACAAGAACACATACTCAGCCCAAACTGCCCTCTAGAGAAAAACAAGCAGAACGACCTAAAGAAAAAAATACAAACCATCATAGAAATCACAGCCACAAAAAATAAAAAACATGCAGATAAACTTCCCCCCTGGTATACTGCCCATAACACAAATACAAGATTAGATACCTCTATCCCAGTTTTCTCCCAGCTCCTGGATACTGCCACAGAGAAGGAAAGGCTGGCAACGTCCCCCCAGCCCGTATTGCCAGCCTCCAATCCTCTATGGCCTCAATAAAAGTGATGCCAAAAACACAGCCATCAACATATGTGCTAAAGTTGCCAACCACTACCAACAAATTTGACAGAAAGATGCAAACTCCCAAGAAATGGCAAGCGCTCAGAGAAAAAGCCAAAGAAACAATCTCACTAAAAAACACAAACTCCCAAAAGAAAACCCCTGGCCGGAAAAGAAAACGGCCCAGTGTGTATTGGAGGGCTGAAAGGCCCTAGACCCACTTCTGTGGGCATCCAATACGCCGCCAAAAAAAAAACGCATATGGCACTTGGAGAGAATTTAAGGTGGCGCATGAGATGGATGCCCAAACAAAAGCAGACATGAAGTATTTTTGATGAAATCTCAATTTTTATGATTTGTTATTGGCATCCGGTTCGTTTGTCGACAAGGTAGTCAAGGATACTCTCCAAGTGGATTTGGATTTATGTGTTTTTTGTACACTTTTCACTGTTTGATAATCTGATGCACATTGGATTGATAAGAGTCCCATATTTCCTTCAGTTTTTATGCACTACTCAGGAGAAGCCAGAGTAATATAGGCCTGCAGAAGGTACTTGTAGAACTGGTAACCTGTTTACACACATAGATTATACAATGAGAATACAACATGGTTGATGGGGCATACCTGGTTGAATGACTTGTGGAAATAGAGGTGTCCAAGAGGGGCACCACTTCTTGATGGCGCTGTTTTTCTTGTAGGCCTGCAGTTTTGGGATCTTGACGACGTCCTGACCAAGCTCACAGTCAATGTTGATGTATGTGTACATGATGACAACATACCATTATGTTGAACTCCTCCTTCAGTCTTGGAGTACACATTCAGTAAAGTGCCTGAGACCATATGCAGAAGTTGCCATTGGCTGTACTCATGTGTGAGCAGAGAGATCAGCCCACCCATCTCAGTGGGATTAGTCATGAGCACCACGCCATAGGTGTGTGCACACCAGCAATGATAAGTTTGATAGAACACAAGGATGAGGCATGGGCACATACCATTCCAATTGATGGCAGTCAGGCTCATCAGCTGGTTAGCCTTGTTGCATCCCAGAGGTGGGGTGTAAGGTTGGCCAATATGTTGCACAGCATGACATCAAACATTTGCTTTCATCAGTTGTGTGGGTAACAGCACCATCTCAGAAGTTGTCAAATCTTGTTGTACTCAGCACACCACAACCATTCTCACAAATTTTACTTTGCCCCACTCAAAATGGTTGTTGGTGAGAACGGTGGCCCCAGCAAGCTCCTCAATGAATTGGCGTTGCATCTTGAGGAACTCTCCATCATAGACCTTGGGAGAGTACCCTCCCCAAAGCATGCAGAAGCAGCCACATGCATCAGAGAGTGCCATGAACCTTTGTGCAGGCAAATTGGCCTTGTGGACCACAATCTCCTTGCAGCTGGCAGAGTGCTTGCCTGCAAGATGAACATCTAAACTGTCCATCCAGAGGCAGCCACCAGCAACAGCACGTTGGAGGTTGAGGTCACAGGCAGTGCACTTCCATCCACTGAGCATGCCAAGTGGTAGTTGAAGCTTTCCCCATTTCTTGTGGACATGGTACAGGACGTGGATGTTGTGATGAAGTGACTGGCTTGAGCAACCAATCCACTTCTTGATGTGCTGGAAGAGCTTGTTGTAGCCAACAGCATACTCGTCCTTGTAGAGGGTCACCAGGATGAATCAGCAGTAGAACTTGGCACCACGTTTCATTGCCCAGAGAGGTGGCTCTTGTGCAGTGACAAAGCAGACCAGAGCAGTGACAGTCAACCAAGGGATCTTCTTGTAGACTTGTTCAGTCATGTGGGAGATGGTGATGCTCATGGTGGTGTTGGTTGGTTGTGGGTCAATAAGGTACTGTGGTGGCAGCATCAGCTTGCTTTTTATTGTACGCTCCTCATAAAAAAAAGTGCCTGTTTGTGTACTGTACTCTTTCCTGTGATTTTCATTTGTACCTGGGCCTCAATACACTTCTATTGTGGCGTCTCTCCTCTAATCTTTCTACTTTCCTGCTTCTTTTTTCCTCTTCGCCTTTGCCTTCTGAATCTTGCTCAGCTTGTCCAGGACGTCATCTAGGCCAACCAATCTGTCCCCCAGTATGCATACAAGGTCCTCCTTGATGATGTGCAGATCCTGGACCAAAGGCAATCATGTACATGTATGTGATGGAATTGGTAACATGATATTCATGTCAAGCGCCCAATGACACATACCCATGCTCTGGTGACATGGTTCTTGGCAGTGTTGAAGAATTCGTTGCTCATATCAAGGTATTCCATCTGTACCAGACGCAGGAACTGAACCTGGCAATTGAACTTGTTGACCATCACCTTGAAATCTGTATACATGAAAGATTTAGAATGAACTGTGTATGTGTATGTGACCACAGAAGCTCTGGAATGGAGTACCTTTCTTGGTGAACTCCATGTCCTTGCCCCTCCCTTTACATTCAGTGTGTTGCTGAACAAGACCATTAATGGTACCCACAGCAATTATTCCCAAGTTATCAAACCACCATTCACCCATCAAGTCAGGCAAATCTCAGCCAAATGGCTTCCACCATCAAGAAGAGCTTGTTCTCTCTCTTCTTTCATAAGTGCAATGGCTCAATGGCGCAAGCGTGAGCTCTCCCAGCGTCAACGTTGGGAGATCATGAACTTGAAGAAAAATTTGCACCTCACAAATTGCGCGGTCACGTGGAGAGTTGGCTGCCACAAGAGCACTGTGTGGGCCATCCTGAAGAAGGAGGCCACGTTTGGTCATGTGGACAACCTCCCACGCTCTGGTCATCCCTTCAAACTGAGCAAGGACCAGAGAATTCACTTAGGCTCCCTGGTCCAACAGCACCAGAGCGCCACTGGGAAGGAGCTGGTGGCCTTGGCAAAGCAGAAGCTGCGGGTCAACATATCCCCACACACAGCCCTCAAAGAGAGGAAGAGGCTCAGGTATCGGCCACAAACCAAGAAGAGGTGGCCCAAGCTGATGGACGCAGATTTTCGCCATCAGCTCAAGTGGTGTAGAAAGTGCTGGAATTGGGTCTGGGCCCACACCGTTTTCCTTGACATCACCACCATCAACAGCTCTGAGCCTCGAGGTTGTGTTTGGGCCAAGAGAGGGGAGGCCATTGCAGAAGAGTGGCTCAAGGGTCCTGCCCAAGGTCCACAGGCCTTCATCCTCAGCGCCATTTCTCACCAAGGCACCTGCGGCATAGCCATCTTCCAAGGCAGGCTGGATGCCAAGCACTATCAAGATCTGCTTGCGCAGCACATCCTCCCAGCTGTGTGATGGCGCTACCCAGGATCCTGGTTCTTTGTCCAGGACAACAACCGCAAGCAAAAAGCGTGGGTGGTCCAAAAGTGGGCTGACTAGCAAGGAGTCCAATTTCTCCAGCTCCCACCTCGCTCACCCAAGTTGAATCCCATTGAGAAGCTGTGGGGACCCCTCAAGGATCATGTGGCCATCAGCCACCCCTCCTCAGATCGCACGCTCTTTGCAGCAATCCAGCGATTCTGGAAAGGTCTTGATGTCTTGGTGGTCAACCAATATGTTGACCACCTGCAAGCCAATGTTCAGGCCATCATCAAAGCTTCAGGCCAACACATCAAGGAATAAAGTTACCTTGACTGTGCCCTCTGTTTGGCCTCCCCTCATCCCACCACTTGTGTCCCCCAGGCCGCAACAAATTTGTCAGGAATAATAGCCGCGCAGGTCGTACTGAGGAGAGCCTTGTTGGTAGCTACCAGATTTTGGAGGTAGAGTGGTGTGAATGGCATGGCACACTCATGCTGGGTGTAGAGGTCCTTGAGCCTGCTCCTGCACCACTGCCCTTCTGGCCCTAGTTTTTGGATGATGCCAGTGTAGTTTTGCAATTTCTGATAGGCTGCCTTGTGGTTGGTGTTGTTGAGGTGGGTGGTTGAGGGCTACAAACACAGGTTTCAGCCATAGTGTATGTGATCAATGTTTGTAAGGCATGGAGGTTGAAATCACATATTCACTAAAGAAATGGAGGGGATGTGTACTTGGGAGTTCAGAAATTTGTCCCAGAGGATCTGCTTGTGGCTGCCCTGCATTACCCAGTACTCCTTTTGGCCAAGGCATCCTTGATGCTGAAGAACTCCTCCCATTTGGACAGCAGCTTTGTCATGAAGATGGCTTTGGACCCAGGCAAGTAGCTGTACATCTGTGTAACTCAGTCCCTCCTTTTAAGATGAAGTAAGATATCTTAATACCATGGGTAACAAGATAAAGCAGGGACATATGTCAGCAATGTCACATAACCAGGAAAAACCTTTTTGACCAGGATATGCTGTGTGGGCAGCATGTGATGGTTGCTGTTGATATACCTGCAGCTTGATAATTGCAGCCATGAGAACAAGAACAAGTACATGCTGGCATTCTGTCACAACAAAGTCTTCCATAATATCACCATCTCTTTTCTGCCAGTGGGGCACATCCATGAGGACAATGATCAGATGTTCTCCACATTCGTTGTGGGCATGAAGTACAATCCTCATGTGTTTACTGTGGATGACTTTGTGCAAGGGCTCAACACTTGGTACTCCAATGATAGTCATAAGCCAGCGCCCCTTTTCCTGCTTGAATGTTGGTCATTCAAGACCTGGCTGGGTTCCTGCTCAGCTTGATCCAACCACTCTCAAGGATACCCTGCATGCCCTCACAGACCTCAACAACTGTGCTCAGCTCCAGGCCTCTTATGAATGCATGGTATCTCTCTTCAATAATCCTCCACATGAGCGCCTACTTGTGAATCCATTTTCAGTGGGTTTACAACTATGCTGCTTCTCAAGCCCATGATACTATGCCTGCTGAGCCTCTTGACCCACCTTACTGTGCTGGCCTTGCCCTAACAGGCAAGGCCACCTGTGATCTCACCACTGATAAGCCTGGTGATTGTGCAATAATAGCAGTGTCTGGTGAAAAAGGAAGTGATTGGCTTGGCTTGGTGAAGATGAATATTCCTCAACTGGTAAGAGGAAGATGATAATGGGTCTTTCCACCTGGTGCCTGATGGTTGGCTTGTTGCCATTACCTATGGAGTGATGATGTGTGCTGATGTCTCACTTGACCTGAACAACTGCATGAGACCTGCACTATGAAAGTGACTTTTGGACATGTGTGAGAGTTGGCCTGAAAATTCATAGCACAGGCCAGCAGGGTACTTGCAATGGTTGGCCCATGATGAAATTGATGGGGACTGTGTATGTGTATGTGATCCAAATAAAACAATTTCTTGATCAGATTTCCTTTATCTTGCCCCAATTCCAATGACGAAACAGATGTGGACTGCATATGTGTATGTGATCCACATAAAAAAATTTCTCTATCTGATTTTCTTCATGTTGCCCTTATACCAACAACATTCTGCCTCAAATATAATCTGCTTGCCCATAATGTGTTGTACTGCGCACACCACTGGCACTTTGGGCTCTCACCTTGCACAATTACGCACTATGACTTCATGCTAATCAGAGGTTGAACACCCTAAATTATTGCAATCTTGAAATTACAATCGCTGTGTGAGATTAATTTGATTAATTCCCCTGATAGCACTTCATTCCAAGGAATGATTGCACAAAAAAACGCCAGTCATTGTCGACCTCTCATTTGATAATAGAGGAGGTTCAGAGTGTTCAGAAAGTACAACATGACTTTTGACAAGGTCATACCTTGGTACACAAAGCCAAAGTAGATGGAGATGTGCAAAAAATGGAGGGTATCTGTGTGTCGTCTGCCCAGGAATATGATATGATATCAATGGTGCATTTGGGGTTCATTGTCGCAGTAGATTACTTGCAATCACTGAATGATATTCTCCAGTGCTTCTCCAATGAAAGTTACGCTCAGCTATTCTCACTAGCAGCCACCAAGGCAGCATGGCAAACCGTACTCAATGCACTTGCACAGTGATGCAAGTTACTGTTTGAGAAATGGCCAATTTTTAAGTTGACGACTCCATATGAGAGAAAGATAGATCTCTTTGAATCTGCCCAAGCTGTCACTTCACAGATGCGAAGACAGATATACTCCTGCTACTAGCTCTCCAAACCTTCTCCCCAGTAGCCTTGCCCAACTTTTTTACATCTGCTACAGCCTCTTGGATGAACGCGGGGTTGATATTCCAGGGTTTTTCTTCAACCGGAAAAAGAGGAATAGCTATTAAGGCAAGCCGGCACGACAGTTGTCCCTGTCGGTGAAGCACTCGTCTCTTGCAGCGCGGCAGGTATTCCTGTCTGTAAAGCATTCGTCTCTTGCAGCACGACATGTGTCCCTATCGGTAAAGCACGCGTCTCGAGCGGAGCGACAAGTGTCCCTGTCGGTGAAGCACTGGTCTCTTGCGGCGCGGCAAGTGTCCCTGTCGGTGAAGCACTGGTCTCTTGCGGCGCGGCAAGTATCCCTGTCGGTGAAGCACTGGTCCCTGGCGGTTGCGCAGATGTACTTGTCGATGAGGCACTGGTCTCTGGCGGTGCTACAGCGGGCGAGCTGAGCTTTAAGCTTTTCGATGATTGCAAACGCCGCTGCCAACTCGCATGACTGCACCTTCTTACCGGGAACCTGCAATGGGTGGTCAATGAACACGGGAAGACATTGATCACCTCGTGGTGGCCAGAGTTTGGGAGGGACCTACACAGAGACAGATATCACCATTTTCCCGCTCAATGGTGGGGTCGAACAGACGAGCGGCTGAGGTGAGCTCCGAGAGCGATGTGCAGCACTGCGTCTCGTGGCGATTGCAGGGACACTCACGGAGAGGAACTGCAAGTTCACGAGCGGAGACTGCAGACAGCAGGACAAGCGCTAGCAGGCAAGTGAACAGGATGGTAGAGCGTTGTGCCATGGTGCGCGTTTGTTTGATTGTCGGCTGGTGGATTTTGTTCTCCCTTTATACTGGTTGCGTACTCCCTGGTTGTAACCTCCACTTCCATAAAAGCATACTCATTGCACCCGTTCACGGTGTGTGCACTTGAACATCTAGCGGCACCTTGTGATCAAGCCTGTGCTACTGGGTCACCTGCGTACTATTGTCACCTCCACTTCCATAAAAGCATACTCACTGCACCCGTTCACGGTATGTGCACTTGAACATCTAGGTGAACATCGAGGTTATCACGCCTGTTCTCCTAGGGTCACCTGCGTGAAATTTCCCTCAGCGCAGGAAGCAGGCAAATATGATGGCTTTGGGCCTTCCGCTTTATTCTCGGGGGAGCTTCAAGGTTATGTACAGCGGCCAGGGAGAGGAGGAGCGAGTTCACAGACCGAAACGGGCCGGGGTCCTCCGGGGCGTGCCAGGCTCTCGGCGACCGGGGGTGGCGAGGCGGAAGGCCTTCTTGCTCTTCTGCTTGGCCTCGAGGTCCTCTTTCATCTTTTCAAGCTTCTCGCGTTCCATCCGGATCTGCAGCTCCTCTTCCATATCCTGCTTCTCCTCCTTCTCGCGCTGTCTCTTCTTGAGCCGGTCCATGTGGGAGAGGTTGAGGGAGAAGAACATGGGGCCGAGCTCGGCGAGCCACTCGGGGTCGACGGCGGTCACAACCCGCATGTACTCCTTGGTCGTCATGACGAGCTCGTGGTAGACGATGTAGTCCGGGGTGGTGCCGGAACCGAAGAGGGCCGAGGACGGGTGGAGGTGGCAGGGCATGCCGTTACGGAGGTTGACATACTGGCCGATCCCCTTGAGCTTGGCGGCGTTGGAGAAGTAGGCGCTGCAGATGACCTTGCGCACGATGTCCCACTCGGTGCCGCACGAGACGTACTCCATCTTCTGCTGCTTCATGATGTCGAGCAGCTGCGTGCGGATCTCGCGCACCTTGCGCATGGCCTTGACGTGCACGTAGTGCTCCGTGCACCACTGGCCCGAGTAGTGGTTGTGCTTCCACTGCTGGTACACGTGGAGCAGCGTCAGGTGGTCCGACTCCACCACCGAGAAGTGCTCCCGCTTGCGGTCGGCCTCCTCCTCGCGCCCCTTGGGCCGGAAGAACACGTTGGGCACCGAGAGCATCGACACAATCGTGAGGATCTCGGCTGAGCAGCCCTCCTGCTCTCCCATGATCAGCATCTTCGACAGCGGCGGGTCCAGCGGGAACTCCACCATCTTCCGCCCGAGCGGGGTGAGCCCGCCTGTGTTGTCCAGGCAGCCGAGCACCCACAGGCCGTACAGCGAGTTGATGATGTTGTCCTGCGGTGGCGCGTCCATGAAGTTGAACTCGAGCAGGTTGTCGATGCCGAGCGACTTGAGCAGCAGCACCACGTTGCCCAGGTTCGTACGCTGGATCTCGGGGATTGTGCTGTCGAGCATCTCGTGCCAGTAGGCGTTCTCGGTGTACAGCCGCCAGCAGTGGCCCGGACCCGTGCGCCCGGCACGGCCGGCACGCTGATTGGCGTTGGCACGCGAGATGGGCGTGATCTGGAGGGCGTCCATGGCGATGCGCGGGTTGTACATCTTGAGCTTGCAGTACCCCGTGTCAATCACATAGATGATGCCATCCACCGTCAGCGAAGTCTCGGCGATGTTGGTGGCCACGATGCACTTGCGCTCCCCACTGTCTGTGCGCTGGAAAATCTTGGCCTGCGTTCAACGCACGCACGCACCCACCAAAGCAGAGCTTGCAAGGTAAGCAACGCTGCATGGCTTTCTCTCCCCTTCTTCAGGTAAAAGGCAAATTGTATGCAGAGTGCGAAGGATTACCTGGAGGTCGGCGGGCAGCTGGGAGTAGATGGGAAGGATGGCTATAGGCGGCACGTCGTCGCCGATCTGCTTGAGACGTTCGGCCATGAGGGTACAGGTGACTTCGATGTCCTCTTGGCCGGTCATGAAGATGAGGATGTCGCCAGGCGGATGCGACAAGTGAATGGTGATTGCCTGCTTCACCGCGCCCTCCACATAATCGTCCACCGGCGTCTTGGCCCACTGCACTCACACGTCGATGTAAGTTAAGACGCAATAACATTAATGGGGCCGGGCCAGCGTACCAGTACGTCGACGGGGAAGGTGCGGCCCGGAATGTGGAAGACGGGCACGTTGCCGAAGTACTGCGAAAATTTCTCGGCGTCCTGCAGGAAGCGCGACTGGTTAGTCACACACGCACGCACGCACGCACACACACACACACACACACACACACACACACACACACACACACACACACAGCCAGCCACGCGGCGGGAAGTAGTGCGGGCCGGAGGCGTACGAGGGTGGCGGAGGTGACGATCAGCTTGAAGTCGGCGGCGACCACCTTCTTGAGGATGCCAAAGAGCACGTCGGTGTGGAGAGAACGCTCATGCGCTTCGTCCATCACCACGGCCGAGTACTCGTCCAAATCGCCGGCGTGCAGGGACTCGCGCAGGAGCACACCGTCCGTCATGTACTTAATCACTGCGGTGCAAATATCAGCCAACCACGAGCAGAGGAGTTAGACCTTCTGTTCCCAGGGCTGCGTAGCGATGAGGCGGTGGATGTACCTGTCTTGTCGGAAGTGCAGTCCTCGAATCGAATGGAGTAGCCGACGAGGTCGCCCAGTTTGGTGCCCATCTCCTCGGAGACACGCTTGGCGACGGACATGGCGGCCACACGACGCGGCTGCGTGCATCCGACGCGGCCCCACTTGGTGAAGCCGTCTTCGTGGAGGTACTGCGTGAGCTGCGTCGTCTTACCCGACCCTGTCTCTCCGACGATCACGATCACGTTGTGTTCCCGGATGACGCTCATCAGTTGCTCGCGGATCTGAACGTGTGGCGCAGCGAGTTGGGTTGATGTGTGTGAGTATGTGTGCTAAATGAAAGCCAAAAGCACGGGCATGAGGTGATGAGCACGACTTTACCTGGAAGATGGGCAAGTACTCGCGCTGCTGCTTGATGGTCTTGGACATGGCAAAGGCGGAGACGGCCTGCGACTGCTCCTGCATGTGGTCGGCGAAGCGGCTCGAGGCCCTGTAGTCGACCTCGCCGTCCTCGCGCATCGCCTGCGCGGTACCCTCCTCGGAGGACGTGGTCTTGACGCCCATGGCCGACGCGATGCGCTTGCCGTGGATGTCCCAGTGCTTGTCCTGCGACTTCATGCGGTCCTTCAGCTCGCGCTGCTCACGCACCACCTGCGAGCCCTTGCGCGCGAGCACGGCAAGATCGGAGGTGGGGTCCTTCACGGCCGACACCATCGTCTGCTGCGTGGTGTGCGCCACCCGGCCGTCGAGGAAGGGCGGCTTGATGTCGTGCAC
This sequence comes from Acanthamoeba sp. SK_2022b, assembly GCA_027943245.1. Lineage (NCBI taxonomy): Eukaryota > Discosea > Longamoebia > Acanthamoebidae > Acanthamoeba > Acanthamoeba sp. SK_2022b. The sequence continues at coordinate 119,980 of JANDJZ010000017.1, read as the reverse complement.
GAGCAGCGACACCCGCTTCTCCTCGTCCTCCTCGAACTCGGTCTCCACCGATCGCTGCATCACCACGCCGGAGATGAGGAGCTGCGTCTCCTCCCACCGCCGGGCGTCCTCGTGTTTCTCGTTGTATTTCTTCTTGAGCTGCTCCACCTGCTTGCGCGCAATCTCCTCCTCCATTTTCTTGAACTTCTCCTCGTCGCCCATGAAGTAGTTCTTGTCGTCATCTGCCGCCTCTTCGCCGTAGAGCTCTCGCTCGTACTCTCGCTCGTAGCCCTCGTACTCGTCGGCCCCAATCGCTTCCCTATGCGACACGAGAGGATCGTCAATCACTACGTAATGCACAGCATGGAGCAAGGAGCAATGGTGGTGACGAGAAGGTCAGGCCTACCTTCGCGGAGTCGAACGAACCGGGCGCCGGGGTGTGGCACCGCCGTGCGAGGGTGTGCGCGCTGGCGTGCGGCTGGGCGTGCGGCCGTAGGCGGTGGTCGAGGAGTCGCCTCGGTCGTACCCGCGAGGCGTCTCCGCCACGGGCACGCGAGGGCCGCGCTTGGGTCGGTTCTCCCACTCCTCTTCGAGCCGTGCCTCCTGCTCCCGCCTCTCCCTCTCCCGCTCATCCCAGTCCCTGTTGCTTCGACTCCCGCGGTCGCGTCCCCTGTCTCCATCGTAGCCCCTTCCACCGCCGCCTTCCCTCCGGGCCGATTCTCGCGAATCCCAGCGGCTGCTGCCACTCCTGCTGTCCCTCGCTCGCCGGTCGCGCTCGGCGATGCGATTGAGCGCCGCCTGATCTACGCCACCGGGATGGGAGGGCGTGTCAGCGCCCGATGCCTTGTCTCGGTAGTTCCGTCGTCGCAAGTCGCCTGCGGTGGGCTTGGCAAAGTCGTCGTCTTCATCGGCGAGGCGAGGTCGCTTCGCAGCTTGCTCCCTCTCCTTCTTCTCCCTCTCCTCACGCTCCTGTCGCTTCACCGCTGCCAGCCGGTCAAGGCCCAGCAGCGAGCCTTTGGTGTCTGGTTTCTTGAACGTTGGGCGCTCCTGGTGATGGAAATCGAGGTAAGATGAAGAACGAAGAGACACTCCAGTGACCATTAGGATGATTGCGGTTACCTCTCCCATTTCCTTTCGTTGTAGGCCGCCCGCGACAGCTTGCGCGGGCTGCAGTGTCTCCGCCTTGTCCGTGAACTCGGCAAAGCTTGCCACGGACGCCCCCGGGCGCTTTCGTGCCAAAACCTTTTGATGCACCTCCTTCAGGGCGATCGCCTGTTTAACTGAGAACCTCTTGTTGCATTCATCTCGAAATTGATCGAAATCTTGGTGCGCCAATGCAAGGGTGGCTATCTGCTGAGTGAGCGTTGTGTTCACATTGCTGAGATCCAATGCCTTAGAGACCTTAGGTGCTATTTCCTCCACTAATTCGGGCGTGATGCCGCTCATCTCGTTCTTGCAGTAGGGGAAGAAAAGGTTGTGCAAATTATGGCCAACAAAAAAGAAAGTGTTGAGAAAAGTTCGCAGAAATTACACCGCGCCGGCTTTCCCTGTCCGCGCGCACGACTGTGTCCGGCCTTCTTATTCTTCTTTATCGATCTTCCTGCGCTTTTGGGCAAGGGGTTCGGCGGTCTTGCTGCACTTGACCGGTGTGCCTTCGTTGTCCTGCGAGTCGGCCAGCTCGAGGCCCCGTAGCGCAAGCTGCTGCCCGGCACGGTTCCTCTTGGCAGACAAGCGCCTCTATGAGGTCTTACAGTTACCGATCCGGGTACAACAGGAAGAGCTTGAGGCGAGTCGACGCATCGAGGTACGCACCTCGTTGTGCGGACTTGCCGGGTTCGCGGCAGACTCGCTGGCCTTGTGGAGCACCTTGCGTCCTAGAAGAGCATGCGGATCCTTGTTATTATCATTCTGGAGTGGCGTGTTGTCGATCGTACCCTTGTTGCCACTGCTCAAGTGGCTGACGAGGCCTTCTTCTTCGAGCCTATGCATCAGTTCCTGACACGGTCGAGATGTGAGTGTGGACATGTTTGAGGAGAGAAAGCGGTGTACCCTTGCGAGACTTGCAGTGACTTTGCTTTGGCCAAGCTGAGTGGCAGAGATGTATCAGTGTCCGCCCGGTGAAGGAGCAGAGAGAGGTACCAGTGAGCGCAACTTAGGGACAGTCATATATTCTTCAGTGGCCAGCGCGCTGAGAGCTCTGAATGACCAGAAGAGCAATATGAGTTCAAGGTCCAGGCTGATGCCAGAGAAGGTGAGGATCGTACGCCTGGTATATCTCTTCGGCGATGTGGGCGGGCGCAGGGGCGGGAGGACGAGAAGGCGCAGGGGGACGAGCAGGCGATGTGTTAGAGAAGATCTTGTACTCTCCGTCCTTGAGTTGAAGGACCTTGTCCTGGACCATCCGAACGAAAAAGCCTGCAGATTGCATAGATTACATTAGAACTGAGGCTCGTGAAGGCCTGTGCTGTGGGGACGCACGATTGATATCTAGATCGGATAGCTTCGGGAACTTGTTCTTGATGAAGGATAGTTTGGCGATCCCTGCAGCCTGTACTGTGCCCTTAACGGCCGTATATTGTTCTTCGTCGTTGTGAGTCTTCTCCGGTGTGGCTTCAGGTGAATCTTCTGCTGAGAGACAAAGAGCTCAACACTACAGTTAAGGCGCAAGCCATCACAAGGAACTCACCTTCTTCATCCGAGCTTTCCTCAACGTTGTACTCCTTGTTGGGCTCATTCACCGGAAAGGCGCTCTTACCCTCCCCATCGTCTTCGAACAGATCGATCGTCTTAAGAGCGTTCTAGGTAAGGGACGCTCGCGGCAACCTAGGGTTTTGAGGAGCGACTTAAAGGGCACACGGTACCGTCCTGAGCCGCATTGACAGAGTATGGTAAGGGGTAGCTATCTCGCCAACCTTAATCTTGACTGATGAGACCCCGAAGTAAGTTGTCAGAACCCACGTGGCAATGCGTCAAGTGCCATAAGATACCAGGAGACGAGTCGAAGACGAAGGGTTCTTCCCAAGTTGCCTGCTTGAAGTACTTCGGCTCATACTCGATTGGAGTGACCTTGTCGTAGTAGAGAATTCTTGAAGAGGAGACAGTCACCAGTTAGTGCTTGCCATTTGTCTCGCACAACGAACGCGCATGAACGAGGACACGTACTTCATCTGCAAGTAACGCTCAGTTGCGGGCAAGGGTTTGAGGGTCTGCGACAGTTGAACCTGCAAGAGAATTAATTATGAGAGAGTCATGATGACAAGCACCTAAACAGGTACGTCGTACCAAGTTGCGCAGACAGGCGACAGTCTGAGACAAGAACAGAAGGTTTGAGTGCTGCGAATGCACATACACATTCTACGAGAAGGACCCATAGCAGCGTACTGAGCGTTTGATCTGATCCTTGGTGAACTTGCTGGAGTGGATGTCTGCGTTCTTTCTCTTGACTCCTCCTTCAGTTTGGCTAAGCTTCATCACGATATCTTCGTTCTGATACACGAACCGGACTAGGAAAAGTGACAGGTAAGCAAGTAGATGACAGCCAGAGAGTCGTAGCAGGCGCACAGTTGTAACACTCAATCAGTGAGTTCTCATTCTCTGGATCCTGAGGGGGCGAACGTTAGTCGGTGCCAACGGCTTGAGATAGCGCAGAGGAAAGGGTACCAGGTAGATGCCAAAAAGCTTTGATGAAATAACAAGAGGTTCGGAGTTAGTGCTGGAGCGCTGTCTCATGAACGCGCGTAAACCGTACCAACGCTCTACAGGGCTAAGTTAGTTCTGGGCGCTTAGAGAATGAGAGGGTCAGTGGGCATAGCGCATGTACCGAAGGTATTTGCGTGAGAGTGCTTCGAAAACGCCCTCTGTAGTCAAAAAACCGTTCAAGTGTCTGCAAGTAATGACGAGTAGCGAATGCAAACGGCCGTACCTTCGAGCCTAAATAGCGCCACCGATTGACGATCCGATGCGCGATGTCAGCGACTAAGTAACGCGAAGAAGCGACGTGTTTGCTTACGTACCACCTGCACAGGGTCCCTGCCTGAGGACGATGCGCATCGATGAGTTTCTGGGAAGGCGGCTTACGCAGCCGAGCGAACGGGCTAGCTTGCGCACCTCTTTGTTGTTGGGAAGAAGACTTTTGATGTGGATGCCAGCCAAGCTCTTGTCGGTGAAACATTCTGTTCAGGCGGCGATGAACAAGCGAACGGAGAAACCTATCCATTCACGCAAGTTCGTACCTTCGGGGAAAAGGTGACTGTAAAGGGAGCGTGAGTGAGCGCCGCTAAAGCGAAGGGTGAAGGTGAGGAAAGACATACCGGAGGTAGCTGATGCTGCTGATTGCGGTCTAGTAGGCCAAACAACAAGCTGGTCAGTGTGAAGAAGGGAGGGTGCGATGATGGTAAAGATACGTACGCGCAGCAGGTTGCGCATTAGGCTCTAAGGGTAGCAAGACGAAAGTTGTCGCTGCTAGTGAGTAAAACTTGGATGTAGCGCCGTAACGGTGAGTAGCGTACCAGGGATTGCACTTCGGTGGGCGTTTCCGTTGCAAGCTTCAGGGTAGTCTAAAAGGCAAGGTGACGTGAGTAAGTCGGCGCAGATATAACAACGCTTGCCTGTGGTTGAATACCATTTTGGGCGTGTGTTAGAGGCAAGGCGATAAGAAATATGAAGTGCTCTCGCGGTGCGCCAGCCAGAGCCGGCCAACGCGGCAGGCAAAAGGACAACCGGCAGCAGCAGGCAAAATGGCCGGCTGCTCTTGGCGGGAAAAACTTGACGACAAAGCTCGAGAGCAGCAAGAGCGCAGGCAATGCTGCGCCCAAGGCCACACAAGATCGAACTGGGCCCTGAAGATCTGGAAGATTTCAAGGAGGCGCAGCTCCGCCAGGCAGAGGAAGACGAGGCACCGCGGGTTGCGGCGCCTGACAGATCGCCTACCGCTGCTGAACGAATCGGCTACGTCAAGCCTGTGGATGCTGCTGCTGCTGCACGACACACCGACAGGAAGGATCGCGTGTAGATGGATAATGTAAAAGTGAATGAAAATCATTTACTGTTGTTGATTGTGTTTACGTACAAAGGAAAACAATCACTTGTTCTCCTTGAAGCTAGCCTTTTCCCCTCGTCAAAAACTCTTGCGTTTGATCTCCCTCGTTTCGTCTTCCTCTGCGTCGCAGCCGTGTTTAGCTGTCCTCCTCGATCTTGGGGGCCAAGTAGAACTTGAGGTGACCCATCTCCTCATCGTTTGCGCTCTTGATAGGGTACTCTACCACGAGAGGTACGTCCTTGGAGAGGCTGAGCGTGACGGAGCCAGAGAGTGCGGTGGCCTTGGTGAAGAGGTTGAGGTAGCGCAGAGCGAAAGTGAGCGTCACAGGCTCGTCGAGGTTGATGACGGTCTGCTCATCTTCCTTGGCGTCAGCTGACGACGTGGGCTTGATGTTGATGTTGCCGCTGCCCATGTCTCCGGAGACGGAGAACTTGATGCCGTCCTTGCCAGCCGAGATGATGACTGCACAACACCGAGCACGTTAGCACGGGCCCCAACGCGGATTGAACCCGATTGAGACGCAAATACCGGTGTCGCCGAGGATGGTCAGATCGCGACAGATCCTCTGGAACTCAGCAGCAGGCATCTTGACGGTGGCGGCATACTCGGTATCGGGAATGCCCAAGATGTCGGACTCAATCTCAAGAAGCTTAAGATCGAATTCGGAGACCTTGTCCTGCTCTGGAGTCAGGAAAAGAGGGAAGAGGGGGAGCGGGTGAGAAGGGGTTGTGGCGCGAAAGAGCAAGCTCAATGAGATTGTGCTTACGTACTCTGACTCTCGAAGGTGAAGGAAACGACGCTGCCAGCATCTTCAGACTTGAGCGTAACGGCGTCGTCGTTACCGGCGCATTTCAAGATCTTGGACATCGAACCAAGATTGATACCCAGCTGGAGACCACGGTCACAGCGGTAGTGCTCAAAGCCCTCCGCGTTGAGCATCAAGGAGACGAGCGACACGTGGCTCGAGTCCATGGCCTGGAGGGCGATCCCGGACGGCGAACAATCGAAGTTGGCATCAGTGACGAGATCCTTAACGGCCTCGAGGATCTTCTTGAGCAGACCGGCCTGGTTCAGCTTAGCTTCCAACATGTTTCTGTGTGCTGTGTGTGGTTCGAGGTGAAGGGGTTTGGTGGAATGTTGGCAAACGATGCCTTTCGTCTGTTTGTCGTGTGTGGTCCCGCCAAAACCCTTTCCCGCGTTTTTGTGGCGGGAGAAGAAGCCGTTATTGGTCGGTTGTGCCGAATTACTTACCGGAACAAAAGTAATTACCGCCAACAAGAAAAACAACAAAGAAAGGGGGAGGGGAATGGATGAAATGATATCAGGCGCACTATCTGAAGCGATGCCATCAACACACACTCACTCGCCTTAAGGCTGATTCATTTCATTAGCAGTGGAAATTAGGACCGAATCTAAGTTGTCAAATAGTTATCGTCTGATCCATGGCCCAATCGCTGGTCGCCTCACGCCCTCTCGAGTGGTTCGATAAGAATCACGCTATTCCCTCGGATTACCACCATCCCCAGCTCGTTCCGCTCGGTGCTCGAGACCTCCTCCACAGTGTCCTCCAAGACAAGATTCATAAATTGATCGAAACCGCGAAGAATGCCCGAGACCCTTCGATTCGCGTTGAGCCTGATCGCAAGCTTCTTGTCCATGTAGCGCCTCAGATCGGGACCGACGGCCTTGCTCATTTTGCTTATATGTGTTTGTGGAGGGGATTGATTGATATCAAGCGAATGGAGGAATGTGGGCCAGCACAGAAGAAAAAGTAAGGAAAATGTGGGCGTGCTGGCTCACATTCCTCCATTCCTTCATTTTCGCTTTTTAGCAGGAACGGTTTGCCGGCACCTGAGGAAGACGAGTTCCCGGCTGCAGCCGCTACAGATTAACATCGAAGCCGGCATGCAGAAAGAAGCGGGGAAGGAGCTCTACTTTGCAACCCTCGGCCTCTCCGCGAGTCTCGCAGGATGGGCGCACGCCAAACCAAACAACACTAACAATAAGAGGCCGCAAGCCTCTCTGCGGGCATGCAGACGACTCCAGAACGAACACAAACTACTTGCATCTCCGCTACACGACGATGGTGAATCTTTCTATGTTATCTGCTCTGCCAGGCCGTCCAGCGTCCCGGCAGTCTCATTCGGGGACTTGCTGCAGCTTCTCTCCGAGTTTGACTGCGTGGTGCTGGATAGCTCCGAAGCACACGAAGGGGTGCCGTCAGTTGTTGTGGAATGCGCCCTCAGGCTTGCGCTACGTGTGCACCTCAACCAACGCGGCTGGTTCGGTGTGGACTCGTGTACGTTCGTTCGCTCTCCCGATACGCAGACCTTTCCGTCTGCCAGTTCCTCTCCTGTGCTCGTTGACACAATTGACATGGTACCAGACCACACTGTCTGTTTGCTCGGTTGTTGCTTACGACTGCTTCACTAAATAGGAGTGCCAGCTTGGTGCGGATGGCGTTGCGTGCCTGAGCATCGAGGCGTCGGTTCGCCGCATGACTCCAATGAAGGTACTGAGTCTGCTGTTCGCTTTTCGGCTCGGACCGACGTGTGACGCACAATCGTTGGACAGCTGTCCAATCTTCTCGAAGGCGAAGCAATCACTCGAGACGCGCCTGATTGTCTTGAACGAGAGACCGAACACATCTTGGCTGACTGCATAGTGTTGCCTTCGCTCAACGGAGCCAGCATCGAGTCAGTAACGGAGAAGCTTTCCTCGACCAAGGCGTTCGCGGCGGAGCAAGACATTCGCCAATACTGGGCCGAAGTGGTATGACGTTTCGCTAGAAGTGGCCCTCTCTTTGTGGCTGAACGTGTTTCTGCTCTACCAGTATGGTTACAGCCTGCCAACAACGATTGAGGCGTGGGCGCGGGTAAAGGTGGGAGCGGGCTCGCTTCGCACCATGACCTACCCGCTGTGCTGTTTGCTGGCCTCTGGTATGCTCCCCTGATCTTGCACGAGCTGAACTCAAGCAAAGTGTATCCATAAATAGGTATGACACACAACGCTGCTCAAACACGCCAGCGCAAGAGCGAGATTGTTCAGTCCTTCTTGGCCGAGCTCAAAGACATCAGTATCGGTATTGATAAGGTACCCGACTGTCTCGCTCAGTGCAACGCGTTCGGTGACTCAAAACAAAGGGTGCAGATCGACGGCTCGTTGCTGAAGTTCATGGACGACACGACGGTCCCCCGTTTTGCTACCACAAGTTGGTTGACGTCATCGGAGCTGATGAAGCGTGCATCGAGTGGCTCGGCAGAGTTGCCCAACGTGCTCGTTGGTGCTCCGCCTACTCCCAACCCTCCTAGTTCGAGGTCGCCCAATGCTCCACGCACCCTTGAACAGTCCGGCAACATTGAGTCTCTAGCGACTAGGCTTCCTGTTCCATCGGCCAATCCAGATCAACCGCTTCGCGCCAACACATCGACCGCGCTCTCGTTTCCCAAACCTGCAGGTAATGGTCTGGTGCGTGCACACTAAGTTGGCGAGTAATCTCATGCGGACCCTTCTCTAGGCAAAACTGTGGTGAATACTTCCGTCGGCGCTAAGGATGCAGAGGGAACCGCTAACCGAACTGGTCGCAAGTTAGGGACAAAGAGGGTATACTGGCCCCGAGCCTTCGAGCGTAATCTATTTGTTAACCCTCGCAACAGCCCAAGCCGATGGACGCGAGCACACTGGCAGCAAAAGGCACCGTGGGAGAGAAGGCAATCAAGCGTCCGAGAACTGCGTACGCTGGCCCGTTTTGTTGCATTTCCTTAGGCGCCGATCTATGCTCACGTGTGGTCTCCAAACGACAACAAGCAGCAATACGGTGGACTTGGTCGACACCGACTTTCAGGTGATGGCGTCTTCGGAGAATCCGAAGACGAGCCTTGCAAGTCTGTCCGTCGCCCAGCTGCGAGCGTTCTGCAAGGACAAGAAGCTAAGCATGCCCAAGAAGAAGGACGAGCTTATAGCCAATATCAAGAAGCACTTCGGTATGCACACAAGCAAGGAAGAGTAAGCGTTGCATTCCGTGACTGTAAATAGAAGCTCTGCTGGGCAACGAGGTAGCGCGTGCAAGTTGGATCGAAGAGCTTTTTGCCCAGTTGTATATTTCAAGAGCAAGCAGCCAAAAGCATTCACGCGCTCATTGATCGCTTCGTTTCTCAGTCGCTGGCGCATCCACGAGCTCGGTAATGTGGAAGGTAGACTTGCGTGCCACAGACGGGGGGTTCGAGGTTGACCGCTTTCGGGGCATTGGGGAACTTGCTGCGAAGTCAGCCGGCGAAGACGACGTCGACGGAGGTGAAGGGAAGGGAAGGACTGGAGGCGAGATCGAGCCTACCATGGAACCGACCTCGCTGACAGGTACAGACACCGAAATGGGAATGGAAGCCGACGAACTAATGGGCACGACGGTGTGCGCTCGCTGCTGTGTCTCTGGCAGAGACGAAGGACTGCCCGCAGGCACTGACGAAGGGAAGGTGCTCGGTGGGGCCGTGGGCGGCGCTCCCGTGGTCGGGTCGGCGGTGTTGGGCGTGGAGGCAGGCAGGTAGCGCGGAGAGACCTGGGCTGGGGAGACCTGCATGCCGTCTATCACGATGTGGATCTTGCCGCTCACCACGCCCTGGGGCTTGCCCTCGTACAGCAGCGGCATGGAGAAGGGCACCGGCCGATCCCCGCACGCCTCCCGCAAAGGAATCACCGCTTGTCCTGCACATGGGCGGTGAGCGTTAGCAACACACACACCCCCACACCCACAACCGCGCAGGCACAAGAGAGAGAGAGAGAGAGAGAGAAGGAGAGGAAGGGCAAAAAACAGGTTCCAGAAGGGGAAGTACCCATATCGTCGTAGGAGCCGCTCCAGAAGGATTCGTCGCGCGCAACTAGCGTTATGCACTGCAGACTCAGCCACTCCTTGTTGTTGATGAATGGTCGCAACCTGGGCACCTCTCCGTCTCGCCACACCGGATTGCGCGTCTATCGTGACATTGCACCCACCAACACAACACAAGCGACGACCGTCAGGCTCCTGGCCACGGACGAAGCTGCCTTGAAGATGGGAAAGCATACGTAGCCCACAGCTGGAGTTCTCTTCAGGCCATCGAACGACGCGCCAGAGAAGCAAATGTATGGTGCAATCGGCACTTCCTCCTCCTGTGGCCAGTGAAGAGTGAGCATCCGCTAATAACTTAAAAACAAGGTGTGAGGGAGTGTGGAGCGTACCCTCATGTACACGGCCGGGCCCACAAAGGCGTCCCTGTTGACGAGGCCCTCTTCTTCTTCATCCTCGCCCCCACCGGCCGAAGCGCTCTTTGTCTCGTTGCCGATCTCCTCGCTTTCGCCGAGCGCTTGTCCCTCCTTTCCTCCCTCCTCTTGCCTATTCTCCTGCTCACCATCCCTGCCCTCCTCCTTGGGCGAGGCCTCATCGCTTCCGCGAACCTGAACTTCCTTCCCCTCTACTACAGGCTCATCCTCATCTCCTTCACTGCTCGCTGGCGTCGGGTCTCCCCCATCCTGGGCCCCCGCGGGACCGACCGTCTCGTCTTTCCTGGTGGAGGCATCTGTCTCATCGCCGCTAGCCTCAGCCGGCGGCCTGTTGTCCTGGGTCGGCCGACCAGGCTCGGCTGAGGCAGGTGCCGGCTTGGCGCCCCACCACGACGACCACCAGTTGCCCACCTGCCCTAGCACTCCGCCCTCCGCCGGCTGCTTGGACTGCGATAAGTCGTTAGAAGAGAATCGAATGGCAGGCCCAGGATGAGGTGTCATACCTGTTCGGCCATCTTGTGTATGCGCTTCTTGCGATCCTCGTCCCTTCGCTTCATCTCTTCCTCGACACGCTTGACCTCGAATTTGTGAATCAGCCCCTACCGTTGCACCAATCCGGTCACACAGGAGAAAGAGAGAGAGAGAGAGAGCCTCGTGAGACCATCAGCGCTGTAGTGCGGCTTTCAAAGGGTTTCGCGAATACAACCTTGGCCCACAGATCGGTGATGACGATCGTGTACTTGAGGGGAATCTCATGCGGGATCGGCTGGGTGGGGATGAGCCGCAGCGTGTCCACCTCGAACGCAGCGTAGACCGGCGAATGATCGCTGAACACGCAGAACGCGTTACCGCGATACAGCCCAAGAAAGAAGAAGCAGAGGAAGCAGAGGGAGCCCAAGCGTGGCGCAGCGTACCTGGTGGTGATCGCATCGCTGCAACCGTAGGCAGTGAGCCTCGCCTTTCGGCCCGGCAGACACTTCCACAACACTCTGCACTCGCAATCCACAGCATAAACCAGATTATTATTATTATTATTATTATTATTATAATAATAACTTTGACAATCACCATAAGATGAGTGACTAAAAAAAAAACAAAAATGATCAGGCTAGTGAGCCACGCGGGAGGCGAGAGAGGCATAAGGTAAGGATCAAACCTGTCGGTCCAAGACGGGGTGCGCATCTTCTGCGTGCTGTAGGTTCGGTCGCCCCGATTGTACCGATAGGTGGGTCGGAAGTTGAGGTCGCCCTCGTGGAAGCCAACGAAGCAGTTCCCCTTGGCCTTTTCATTAAGCAGCTGGTCGTGCTTCTTCAGCGCCTCCCAGTCCTCCTTCTCGATCAGCTCCAACACCTTGTCACTGCGTGAGACGCGGGCACAGGTCACAAAGAAGAATGGGTTCGAATGGCGCCATTAGCCCTCGTTGCGTGCTGCCCAGCTCGTCGGTGACGATCGAGATGGATCGGAGCGTACCGTGGCAGGGATATGCGGTAGTTGATGTCGCCGCTCCAGAAGAGGTAATCGAAACGATTTGTCAGATCGCATGGAATCTCCTGCAAATAAAACAATAAAATAGTGATAAAAAGGAGGTGTTAGCGCGAGCAGCCAAGCGCGTCCAACAAGGCAACCATGTGCGCTGTGTTCACAACAGCCCATCGACCGGAGCGACAGCGAGGCATGACGCACCTGCGTTCCGAGTTGAAGGCCATGCGCGACGGCGTGGACGTGGGCGTTACGAGTGGCCCAGGCGCCTTCGTGGGGCGCCAAATGGCACGTGAGCTGGAGCGAATGAACCAGAACACATGGGAGGGATGAACGTTACATGTCGAATAAGAAAAAAAAAAGGGGTATGGCAAGGAGGGTGGGGCTGGCGCACGAAGCAGAAGCTGGTGTGATTAAACTGAAGGCTGATTGCCAGCGCGCCTTTGTCGCCGACAATCCCGCCCACGCCCGTGGTGAACATGTTGCCCTGTGCATGCCCATCCGTCGCACGGTCAGCGATATGCGCCTTGACAGCGTGCTTGCGCACAAAACATGTCGCTGTGCGTGCACCTGCAGGTTCGAAATGCTGGACGCGTGTTCCGCGCGTACGAACAGCACGTACCGCATCTGCCAAAGGCTACATCGTGCCAGAAACACCCCACACCGCGCCATTCGCTTATGAGGGCTGCTTTGAGCTAAGCGGGTGGAGGAGTAGAGAGCAGGTACCTTCGCTGCGCGTAGCGTACGTAGCTGGGCCCCAGCAGCTTCTGCAGGCCACCGAACAGCACCTCCTGTTCCTCTGTAGGAGCGTGTAAGAAAACAAGAACCCGGCATCACACCAAGCGACCAACTCAGAAGGGCCGAGGAACGTACGGGTGTCCCACATGTACGACAGCATTTGCGTCTGTGGGATCTTGGCACCAGAAGTCCAGCCCGATTCCTGCACGAGCGGGGGAGTGGTTGCGTGAGCGCCGAGGCGAACCGCAACGTGATAGCGCTCAGAGCGAGCAGAGCAACAGAGGGAAGGAGCACCTGGAAGCCGATGAAATAGATGTCGTGCTTATCCTTGGGAACCCACGCGTCCAAGGAGGCAGGCGGTGGTGCCAAGCCTGAGCCGGACAGGAAACATGCATCAGCAACGGACAACGAGTAGGACCACGCCGACATACAGCAAGCTCATGCGGTTCGATGGAACGAAGCAAGTGGACCGGACATGCGCACCCATATTCCACGTTCCGATGAAGATGGATATCTTCTCGTGGTAGAGCGTTTTCTGGACATGGCACTTTACGTCAGGCGCAATCTGCCTGCAGGACAGGGAAGGAGCGCGTACGTCTTCGGAAATATCCAACGGGGGAACAGAGAGACAGCCCCGCTTGAACATTGCGTGCAGCGTCGCTTCGTAGAATTGCTGGCGCTCTGCACCACGCCCAAGTCAGGCAGCTCATACCAAAGATTAATCATAAATAAATAATTGAGTTTTGAATAAATTAATAAAATAAAATAAAATAAAATAAAGAGACGGACACAAACCGTGCGCGGAGACAAAGATGTAGGAGTGCCGCTTGTGGATAGGGACTCGAGATTGAGGCGAGAGTTCTTGGGCCACCAGTTCCTTCTTCCACTCGATGTGGAGCAGTCGTGCACTGTCACAAGCCAGCTCCAGCTTCTCGATGAGCTTGACGTCATAACGTCGGCTCCATTTCGACTTCTTGACTATGGTGAGGCGACCCAGCGTCTGATTAATGATAAGATTGTATGGATTGGCGATGCTCTCTCCCATGAAGTTGGGCAGGCTCTTGCGCTGCACGTCAAAATCTAACACGTCATGCCCGTCTTGATCATCGAAGCTTCCCGTCGCGTTCAACTCGCCATCAATCTCTTCATATTCATCTTCTGTACTTTCGGCCGAGACCGGTTCTGATGCTGGGAGCACCGTGTTATGGTTCCCCTTATCCTCATCTCCTTCCATATTGTAGATGCTTCTTGTGCACTCAATGGAAACGTGACAAGAAAGGTTGGGGAGAAGAAATGATAAAGAAAACACAAGAAAACAAGCGAGAACATGGTGTGTCCCACCAAAACCGCACAAACCAAAAAACAACTCAAGATGGAAGGAGCAGCAGTAGTAGCCCGCACGCTGAAGGCACTTGAGGTCACCGATGTGGTGCGTCCTCGAACTTTCCCCGCACCGTGGCTTTTTGCCAAGCTAACCGACAAGGCCCTCCCGTCCAGTTCGGTGTTGTTGGTAGGCCCGTGACTAACGTGGCAATGATGGCACAAGCCGAGGGTATTCATTTCTGGTCGTTCCGCAACGAGCAAGCCGCTAGCTACGCTGGTAACTCCCCACAATATAAAGTAACCAAATCATAAAAATAAATAAATCATAAATAAATAAAAATCATCCTATTACATTCAGATAATCTAATGCCCTACCGCACGCGTCATACGGCTAACGAACAATGACGCGGTAATGAACTTGGACAGCGGGCGCTGCGGGCTACATGACCGCGCGGCCTGCAGTGTGCCTGGCTGTATCGGGCCCGGGCGTGGTGCACGCGCTTGCGGGTTTGGGCAACGCATGGGCCAACTGTTGGCCGATGGTTCTCATTGGTGGCGCCACCGCCACGGAGAATAACGAGATGGGCGGCTTCCAGGTTCGCGCTCGCCGTCACTTTCGATGCATGTAGCCGGCTCACTGCCATTCATACCAGGAAGCGCCGCAAATCGAAACCGTGAGACCCTACGTCAAGTTAGCCTGCAGGGCCGAGTCTCTTGCTCGTGTTCCCTTCTACATCGAAAAGGTAAGCTCTGCTCTTTCGAGACTATTGAAAACTCCTTCTCACATGCGAACGACCACAGGCCATGCGCGTGGCCATGTACGGCAGGCCAGGCCCGACCTACGTTGAGCTTCCCGTATCGTCTCCCTTTACCCTCGTGGCTCCTTTTACTGCGTTCCCCATGTTTGTACTCTAGCATGTTTGTCGAGTCCACGAGTGACCGTACTCTCCTGCAGGCCGAGGTGATCTATGATATGATCGACGAGGCCAAGCTGGTGCTACCGCGCCCCATTCCGCCTCCTCCGTTGACTTTCGCCGATCCCAAGGCTGTCCGTGCGGCTTTGGAACTCCTTAAAACCGCCAAGAACCCGCTGGTCATCGTGGGCAAGGTACCAGCTTCAGTTTTCTTCGCCTAGTGTTAAGCTTCGGCACTCATTTGTCTTATCTAGGGCACTGCTTATGCTCGTGCTGAGGCTGAGGCCACCCATTTCGTGTACGTACACACTTGTTGATGAAGCCAGAAATATCGTTAGTTGTTGGTCGTCGTCGTCTAAACATTGCTGATGCAGTGAGAAGACCGGTCTTCCGTTCCTTCCAACGCCGATGGGCAAAGGCGTGCTCTCCGACGAGCACCCGCAGTCCATTGCCGCGGCAAGGAACCTGGCTTTGCAGTCTGCTGACGTCATTCTACTCCTAGGTTGGGCCTTCCCGCTCGCAGCCGCCTCTCGGATAGACCTTACACTTCATCTTCCTCTTATGCAGGCGCCAGGCTGAACTGGATCTTGCATTTTGGCCAGCCCCCGCGCTTCCGCAAGGATGTCAAATTCATTCACGTACTGTCACCCGCAAGTATCAATCCCCAGCTTGGCTGAACCTGGCCCTGTTCGTTCTCTTAACTAGGTGGACATTGCAAGCGACGAGCTGAGCAACTCTGTTCGTGCTGAGGTTGCCCTTGCCGGCGACATCAAGGCCGTCTTGTCACAGTTCAACGACCTCCTGGCCACCAAGGTGCGCTTTGTCGGGTTCCATGAATATCAACTTAACTGCATGCTGAGGCTGACACTGGCCGGACGGAAACTGCAGGAGTACGGCTCATTCCACTTCCCGAAGACGACCGCTTGGTGGGCGGCCCTGAAGGACAAGGTGGCGAAGAATAAGGCCGTCAATGCCAAGCTTTGTGCCGATGAGCGGATGCCTCTCTCCTACTACAGGGCGCTTAAGGGAGTGCACGACACTCTCCCTCATGATGCCGTTATCGTTTCTGAGGTAAGTGAGGGCCCTCATCTCTGAGGTTAATATTGACGTTCCCTGACGCCCTGAGTTGCCATAATAATATCCTAGGGCGCCAACACCATGGATATTGGTCGCACGATTTTTGACAACAGACTGCCTCGCCACCGCCTTGATGCCGGCACGGTATGGGCGCACTCACAAACGGCACTATGCAATCTTAAATCGCCAGTTCATACTCACCTGGTAATACAGTGGGGCACGATGGGAGTGGGCATGGGCTTTGCAATCGCGGCCCAAGTGGTCCACCCAGGAAAGAAAGTGGTCGCTATTGAGGGCGACTCGGCCTTCGGTTTCTCGGGCATGGAGATAGAGGTACACGCCATAACACTCGAGATGGCTGATCTATCGTGCTGGCTCATCTTGACTGGCATTCGCAGACGATGTGCAGGTATGGACTCAATGTCTGCACGGTTATCATCAACAACAACGGCATCAGTATGGGTGTTGATGACCTGTCCGGCTTCGAGAAACCCAATGTCCCTTTCTTCGTCTACACGCCTCAGGGTACGTGGCCTCCGCCAGCTGGGAGTGGATCATTTCAATCGCTCACAGTTATCACTTGCATAGCACGCTATGAGAAGTTGATCGAAGCCTTTGGCGGTAAGGGCTACTACGTGACCAAGCCCGAGGAGATCGAGCCAGCCATGCGGGACGCTCTGGCCCAGAAGTGCCCCACCATCGTCAACATTATGATCGATACTGCGGTACCTTGCGCGCCCACCAAACACCCAAATCATTTAGTGTCCTCACGTACACGCACCTCCAGGCCACGCGTAAGCCGCAGGAGCATCCCTTTGAGATGGGCGCCACCCTTGGCGGCGGCAAGGCCAAACTTTGAGCTATTGCTGCTTTCGGCCATAACTTGAATTGTTCATGAAAAAGGGAACCATTTCATTTGAGCAATTAGTAGAACTTTTATTTATTATCGCTGGGGCAGAGATGGAGGTGTTTGCTGCATCGCAAGCGACAGGGTGGGATCTGGGCGGAGGATTTACAAGCGGAACCCTCTTTAAGCCAGAGTACAGTCGACTGATCACACCCTGGCCCTATTACTACCACCGCCAGCTGAGGTGCCGCCTTAGATTCCTTTATTGATTTGCATTTCGTCTTTAATATCCTTTAAAAAGATAAGATATAATGAACGGTATTTCACTTACCCCACGTCCAAATAACATAACTTGCATAGGTATGGATTGTGCTTTGCGGCGCCCTCCCACCTGTACATTAACCAATCCTCACGCATCCTCTGCTACAACACGGCCACTACTCTTGTACGTTCCACTCTGGCTGTCGCACTGTTGCAAATTTGTCCATTCACTCCGCTGTGGTCATTCCAGATAGCTGAGGTGCTCAACGTTGAGGACGAGAAGAAGCTCACCAAGAAGGTGCCTTGTCTCATCAATTTGGCAGCTCTCTCTCTCTCTCTCTCTCTGACACATGGGCCACAGGTCTACGACTACGGGTACAAGAACGACTGGCGAATCATCTGTATCAAGGTGATTGAGAACTACCTGGTGTTTGGCGCTACCAACGGAATTGTGTTCGTTATAGACCGCGACAATGACCATGCCGTCGTCTGGAAGGGCAGCATCGGCGGTGCGTTCAGCGTTCGAATGCTGCACAGCCCAACCAGTCTTGACCACTCCTCGTTTCAGGCGTTGCGATCAATTCAGTCTACGGCTACCGCTTCGGAGACGAATTGCGACTGCTCGTTTGCAGGAACGACGGCGATGGCATCCATGGTACACACCCTTCGCGGTCTCACATCCGTCTTTCTGCGACTGTCTGGCTCCTGACCGGGCCTGCTCGTTGTCAGTCTATCGGCTGCCGGATATGACCCTGTTAAAGAAGCTGGTGGTCCCCGACGAGCAGAATCCCTGCTTCGTGAACGATGTCGCCATCTCCGATGATTCGAAATGGCTCGTGGCCGTCGGTGCGCCGTCCCTTCACTCGAACGAACGCGCGCAATACACTCTTTTGTTAAGTGCCGTCTTCTTCTGCAGGTGACGAGCCCGAGATATGGCTGTTCAATGCATCAGGTTGCCATCCTCTTGCCCCGTTATTTCTCGTTGCTCTGCGCTAATGAACGCCTTATTCTTGTTCATGGCCGTGTAGATGGAGAGTACACGCACCGACTGACCATACCCTGGTAGCCTTTTCAACAAGCCTCTGAGACTCCAATTGTAGTCACTAAACAATCACTGCTGTTGCTCTACAACATGCAGCGAAGTGAATGTGAGCGCGGCCGACTCGTCGGGCTTCAACATGGTGCGGTGGGACAGCACCTACAAGCACTTCGCCATCGCCTCAGAAGGGGGCTGTGCATTGGTGTTTTCTGCGCCCGAGGAGGAGGAGACCGACGACACGACCCACGTTTCAGTGAAGCGGCCGACGAGCGGTCACTCTGGTTCCCGAGATGATGACGCCATGGACGTGGTGGCGTCCACCAACGCCAACAACAAACGAGCGCGAGAAGACGAGGGAGAACTGGAGGAGGAAGATGGCGAGGGAGGCGAGGCCAGCACAAAAAGGACAAAGGTTCAGAGACGCGCCATCACGGTTACATGCCAGTACTACTTTTGGAACGCCGATAGGAAGCAGCGCCAGATCTCTGAGGACGATGAAGAGGGCCAGGACCTTGGGACCGGTACGGCACGGAAGCAAACGCCATATGACATTCTTCGCTAACACTGCATCTATGGCTATCGAAGAGGAGGAGCAGGACATGCGAAAAGTGCGCACGGTCCAGTTCGCCTCGGACGACGTGCTTATCTTCTCCGAGGGCGTCAAATACGTGCACGTCGTCGACCTGCACAACGAAGTCCGACAGGGTAACTACTCGCTAGCTGCTGCGCGTGAGATATGGCCGATTTACTTGAGCCGCTCATGTACCGATGCATCACGCCGTTCATGCAGTCATCCGATTGCCCAGCATGAGCGAAGAAGGCACCCCCGAAGTGCATGGCAACATCGCCGGCGTGGCGGTCTCCGACGACGGGCGAAGCCTTTTCATTGGCCTTCTCAAGGACTGGAACTCGAGATATGCGCTCCCTCCTCCCTCTTCTTTCTACAACTCGCGTGTGTCTTTGCGCAGGCGCTGCTGCATCTTACCTCGTTTCTTCGGCTGGTGGCGTTCGTGCACGGAGGGGTACATTTTGCAGTATGAGCGAGCTGGGGCGCCTTCGCTGCGAGACCTCACCATTCGCTACATTCAAAGGCATCGGGACTTCTGGTGCGTCTCGCCGATCGGTTCAGCTGTGGCCTTTTCGTGCAGCGGGCTCCTCACATTACTGGTTTTAGGAACAAGCAAGAGGGCTTCAGCTGGCAGGAGTCTCTTCCTGAGCATCTCGTCGCCGAGATCGCCGCTCCACTTGGAGGTATGCCCTCCCCACTGGCGAGGCCTGTTGCTTCAGCGTGCTCAACCCACAAGCGCTGCCAGGAGTCGAGGCCTTCACGAAGGTGGCCGAGCCAGAGTCGCCCTTCCCTCTTCCCGCCAATGAGACCAAAGCGGCCAACCTGCTCACGCTTCGCGACTATTTCAAGCAGAAGAAGTGGATCGTCAGCCAGGTACTGTCACAGTCGCTTGCCCGTATGAGATCGACTTTGACCTATTGGTGTGGATTATCAACGCGTGGTCTGTAACTTTCAGGAGAGTCCCAAGGCCATCAGCTGTGGCCTCGCCATCAAGAGCTGCAACATCGATCTCCTATTCCTCTTCAGGTACTGCAACCTGCCGTGAACTTAGAACAGAGAGAACTTACTCGGCCGAACATGAATGGCCATGGCACACCTCAGGAAAAAGGCGCTCTGCATAATCGCCCGTGGCCTCTGTGTGGCCCGGAACGAGTCCCGCGTGTTGCCTCTCTGCCAGGCCCTCCTCGGTAGCCATTTTATTTCATTTTATTTTTGCTTTTTGATAAAAGGTCCTCACGCTTCGATTTGCTTGATTGCAGAGATCAACAGTAGTCTCGTGCTGGGCGCCTTCACCAGGGACATGACCGACGGGTCGGTTCGCTTCAGGTAGCCAGCCTCTCTTTCGTTCGTTTTCTCTCACACCTCGTTCCCCGCTTGACCCGGCGTGTGTACTGCGTTGTTTTCCTTCTTGTGTAGGATGGAGATTCCGGTGGTGAACAACTTGCTGACCTTCAGCCAACTGGAGCACTGTGTTATGAACACCATCTATGCCATTGATATGTACTACCCCAAGCTCATGAAGATCCTTTGGGACGAGAACGCCAACGTCAAGCAGGTCCTCAACCTGGACTGAGCGGGCGCAATCTTTGTGCGTTCGGAAGAATGTGTCGACAAATAAAACGCCACGTCATGCGCCACGTCAGCCTCCCGGAGCCAAACAAGCAAAGCTCGGCTGACGCTAACAGGCGACAGTGAAGATGGAGGTCGCCAGGGGGGCCCGCACGGGAGCGCTCTTCCTGTTTTGTGCTGTTTTATTTTATGCATGTGGGCTGAGTGTCGCCGAAGGTACCACAGGTGCTCATCGGCGAGCCGTAGGGGTTGATCTCGTCGCCTCTTGGGATGCCACCCCTCTGCATCTCGAAGCTGCGTACGACTTGCCTTCCTTGCCGATTTGGAAGCTTTCCGACTGGGTTGACCAACCCGAATTTGCAGTGAGTATTTTGCGGAGGAGACCGCACGAGGATTCTGGGATGTGGTTGAGAGCTTGCACACGACCGACGAGAACTCGGACGCTACACTGACTGAGGAAGCCCTCTACGGCAAGGTCGTGCAGCTTGCCGCTACCACTCTGTCCGACTCCCGCCAGCGCCTGCTTCACTACGCGCTCCTCTCTCGCTACTATAGTCCCAAGGTTGGCCGCGCTGCCCCCTCTCCTCTCGACTATTGATTGCGCAGAAGCAGGCGGCTACAAGTAACTGCTCGCGGATAACGCGATCTTGTGCTGGTGCCTCTAGGTGGAGATGTTCAGGCAGTATTCTCGTGGTCAGGCAGCACAGTGCAAGAGCACGGCGTGGGTGCATATAGGCACGCATGTGCTATGCACACCCGAGGAGCTGCAGGCCTACATCGAGCAGCCCACCAGGCAAGTGGACTCCTTCAGCCTTTTCTCTTTTCCAAAGTTGTCGTTGGTGCCTCCTGCGCAGAGGCCTCATATCACTACTTCATGCCACAGAGCAACCGGCACCGCACCCCAAGCGTCGCCTGTTTTTGGCGAGCAGGAGCACCTCTATCCCAACAACGCGCCGCCCTCCGCCCCGCTTGCGGTGCTCTACGGTCAGATTGGAACCCCCTCGTTCTCGGCCTTCCACGCACTCCTGCGGTAAGCCCACCTTCTCTTCGCTGCTAAGTAGTCCTCGTACTGACGCATGTACATGCGAGCAGAACCGCCGCGAACGCCTCGACTGTGCGATATGCTGTGCGTCACTACATGCCTGAAGAGCCAAACAGGCGCCTGATGAACGTTCAAGGTATAAAGTGTCCATCGAAGATGGCCGGTGTAGGGAAGGCGTGTAGTGGGTCCTGTGGTGTTCACGACGATGCTCTTGTAGGCTATGGTGTCGAGCTGGCCATCAAGTCAACCGAGTACAAAGTGATCGATGACAAGGTGCCTGAGAAGGACAAGGACGGCAATGAGCAGCAGCAGACAGATGACGAACAGGAGATGGACGTGCGTTCACACACACACACACACACACACACACACACACACACACACACACACACACACAACCCTTTTGATGTGAGAGCCATTTGACGGCGACCTCACCACAAATGGCGTACGTTCTTTTAGGTCGAAGGTTTCAAGTTTGACAAGCTGAAGCAGCGCAAGCCGGAGCTTGCCTCGGAGCTGGACGACCTCCGGGAGCACCTGCAAATGCTGTCTCAGCAAAACGAAGGATTTCAGCAGCTCCGCGCCTGGCAGATCAAGTGTACGCTTTAGTTTCCTCCGAAATAGTCTTTGGCACATGATTGGTGACATCGGCTCGTGCTTGTCTGTTCATAGCACTGGGCTACCAGGCCTCGCAACGCATCGTGTCAGCGGCGGAGCCCCTGCAGCTCCTGCGGGATATTGCTCACAACTTCCCGCCCATCGCGAATTCCCTGTCGAGGTGCTTCCGGACTCATAGTAGCACTGCTTTTTCATCATGTGGTGGCCGGATCCCGATACTCACGCTCTGTCGGGTGGCGCGGCGTTTGTTCGTGTTGCTTATTTGGTCCATTCAGGTTGCGCGTAGATGCGGACGTGCGCTCCGAGATCGAAGACAACCAGGAGAGCCTCTCCAGCATGCGTCTTGCCGGCGAGTTCATTCACGTGAACGGCCGCAAGCTCCCTGCTGAGTCGCTCAACCCTTTCGTGTATGTCCCGCCCTCGAGTGCTAGACATGTGAGTGAGGAGTGCGTTCGGCCACAGGCCTGCCTGTACTAACCCTACCGCTTCAGCCTCTACGAGTTCATAAAGAGCGAGCTGAGCAAGCTGGACGCCCTGAGCTCGTTCGGGCTTGGGCGGAAGGACTCAGAGAAGCTTCTTTCGCTGGTTCCCAGCACCCCTACACTTCGCTTTGATCTACGTGACCGCGAGGTCTTCCCGTCGGGCAGCAGTACGCCCCCGTTTCTTTTCTTCTCCCCTTCCTTTGGCCGCTGCTCTTCCTCTCATCGAGTTCAATTGCTTGACCAGCGCCTGTCACCGAGGACCCGAACAACGTCAACGGTGCGATTCAGTTCGCGAACGATCTGGAGAAGGACATGATGTACAGACACTGGCCCGGCCTCCAAGCCGTACGGCCCACACCACACACCACACACCACACACACCGTTTGCGCTTTTGTCTAACCGTGCTGTGGATGCGAATGAGCCAGTTGCTGCAACCCCTGTACCCTGGCCAAATGCGCTACGTGAAGAAGAACGTTCAGACGATGGTTATCGTCGCTAATCCTGCAAGCGCCCAGGGCCGCAGCGTAATCGGCAACTTTGTGCACATGGTACGACTCTCAGCCGTCATAATTTCCGCGGGTCCCTGCGCACACATGGGCGTCGGTGCGTCCCCGTTCCTTGAGCCAACAAATTTAACGCGTTCACTTGCTCTTTCGCGCTTCAGCTCAAGCAAGGCCTGCCCTTCCGCGTCGGTTTCGTGTTCTCTTCCACCGAGTCGGCCTCCAGTTGGGAGCATCCGGCCGAGAACTTGGTCAAGTTGGCTCAGGTATGCGCACCCTCTCCCAACCACCCCATCTATCCCGCACCAGCGATGTCTGTTCACACTTATCTTTAGGGCAAATTGGACGACAAGAGCCAAAACGGCGCGGCGTCGCTCGATAACGCGCCCCTTCCGGCGAATCTGGCGGCAACCATGATCAAGTCCTATATTTATCTCAAGCAGCAGGCTGGCGGCGTTCCGCAAGCCCTGGATATGTTCGGCGTTGTACGTTTTCCCTCCGCTCGCGGCAATACAGTGTACAATGAGTGTTCCTAACTTCAACAACCCAACGAACGGGTAACACAGCTTCTTGAACAGGGGGAGGCAATCGACATCACCGAGGAACAGGTCTGGGAGGCATGCGACCTTGTGCTGCGCCAGCATGGTGGCGCGTCGCTCTCAAAGGCGAAGGTACGTGACCAGCTTCTCTTTGATGGCGATCAAGCGCAAGACCGTCACAGTGAACTGACGCCGTGGACACTGCAGTGGCAAGCGGAACTGAAGAGCGACGCGGTGGCCCACGAGTACCGTACCATGCAGCGCTACATCGAGCAGAAGGGGATTGCATTGCTGGACCCGGACTCGCAATACATTTTCACCAACGGCAAGTTCCAGCAGATCCCCGCGGGCGCATCCGTCAGCTCATCGGTAGGCTCTCCTCTCCCCATACTTGTGCGTTCATGTCTCGTTCAAGTGTTTATCGCCCTTTGAATCTTCAGCTTCGGTCATTTCTTTCCACCGACTGACTGTGGTCGATATGCGTGCAGCTCCAGACCCTCCTCATGCAGGAGACGTTCTACGGATATGCCCGGTTCCAAGAGGCGACCTACAAGCGAGAACTCTTCAGCGGTACGTGTATGCTCGCGGCCGTTTGTCCGATGGCCGTTATGATGATCGCCATAGGCCTGCTACTCATCTGATCATTGCGCGTGTGGTTGGTGGGCGATGGGCGAGACAGTTGACGACCTGTGGTCGTGGATCCTGCAAGATTCGGCGCCGGTCTTTAACCGTTTCTCGTCGCTCATCTTCCAGACGGCCGGCGAGGATGAGAACGGATGGGTGTCGCTCGCCAAGCATAGGGAGCTCTTGGCGCCGCATACGGCCTACCTAAGCTACCCCACCACGGAGTTTGACCTCAAGGAGTACACCCACCTCATCGTCGGCGATCTCACCACTCGGCCCGGCCTCACACAAGCCCTGGAGGCTGTCCTCCGCCTTGCGGAGACCAACAACGTAAGCCACCCTCGCACAGAAAGCGTGTGGTCGACTCATCTTCGTTTCTCCTCCACTCCAGGAGAAGGCGCGTGTAGGATTCCTTCACAGCACAGAGAAGGACCCGCACGATGTGTCGGTGGAGCGCAGAGAGCACGAGTTCCTCGTCGCTCGCGCCCTGCAGGCTGCTCTCACTTCGGGTTTGCTCCCCACTTCGCACAGCGCTCATTAGGCTGGCCCTTACTGATGCCGCGTGTATGACGCCGCAGGTAAAACGCTGAAGCGTGTGTTCCCGTTCGTGACGCGTTTGCTCGCTACCGCTCTCAGTGTCGGACCCGAGAACGTCCGAGCCGCGCACATCGAGGAGCTCGCCAGCGCTGCCGAGCTCAAGGAGCTCCCGGCCTTGATGTCGAGAACCTTGGACCAGGCCTACGCCCTCCTCGCTCGCGATCGCAACCTCGCCTCCTGGGCCCTCAACCTGCAGCCTGGCCAACGGGCCGTGGTCACCAACGGCAAGGTAGTGTTTTCAATTATCTTTGTTTCATCTTTATTTATATTTATTGTTAATTTTCTAATTATCGTTTGTTAGGCCACTCGCCTGCCAGGGAGCGAGGTGCTGATAGTGCAAGATCTGAAGCTGCTGGAAGCCTTCGAGGGGCTCTCGCGTGTGGAGCAAATCAAAGCCACCCTTGATGCCGTGAGCGAGCATCATAACATCGAACCCGACGATCTCACGAGGTACCAGCTCAATCGGCCGCCACCCTTAGCCTACACCACTCTAATCATCGTCGCCCGCCCTTGCGTTGCGTAGTGAGTTCTACAGCAACGAGCTCGCAGCTGTGGTGTCCGTATTGAGCGCGACGACAGGCAGCAACGAACAGCGAGTAGCACTCCCGGAGCTCAGCCCGTACGGATCATTTCTCACCTGGCCATCGTGCAACACTCCGCCCGGCTCACTGCTCTCTTTGCATCGTCCCACAGATCGTTCGTGGCCGGCGAGCAGAATGACCCCACCTTAAAGATCACTGCCGTGCTCGATCCGCTGTCCAAGGGAGCGCAGCAAATCACGCCCCTGTTGCAGGTACGTGATTTCGTCGCTGGCGATGATGGACGATGACGGGGCAAGCTCCGGCTGACATTCGCGTTTGCGCACACGACCACCAGTCGCTGGTGAACAACGACATGGGCATCCAGGTGCAGGTCGTGCTCAACCCGAAGCGCGATCTGACCGAGCTTCCCCTCAAGACCTTTTACCGCCATGTCTTCCAGGACAGGCTCGCCTTCGACTGCGCCGGACGGTACCGCACGCCAACCCCCACCAATCACGCGACGAGCAGCATTCAACACTGACCTCACCACTGATGCCACTGATAACGTCATATCAGACTTGTGCGAGCGGGAGAGGCCGTGTTCAACAACTTGCCCACCTCTCTGCTCTTGACGATGAACATGGACACGCCCCACTCGTGGGTCGTGCAGGCCATCCGGTCGGTATACGATCTCGACAATATCCTCCTCAAGGACATGGACAAGGAGACCCGCCTCTCCGCCACCTTCGAGCTTCAGCACATCCTCGTCGAAGGCATGGCCTCCACAACCCACGCACACGCGCAAGTCTTGCGCTAAACTATGCGTGATACTTGATGTGATGACACAGGTCAGTGCATGGACGTCGAGAGGGGAGCTCCCGCCGTGGGTCTGCAGATCAACTTGGGAGATCACCAGCACGCCCACATCTCCGATACCACGGTGATGGCCAACCTGGGTTACTTCCAGCTGAAGGCCAACCCCGGCCTGTGGTGGCTCTCCCTGGGCAAGCGGTTCGGCGACGAGCAGCAGCAGGGGGTGAGCCCCTACCAGTTGCTCTCGCCAGACGGCCGTGTGTCCGTGTCCCGGCTGCCCAGCAAGATCGACCGCTTCACCAACGCCGAGTTCCTGAAACCCTACAAGGTAATCTATTCACATAACGCGCACTCTCAGGCAGGAACTCATTCGGTCCGTTTCTCCGCCACGGCAGGTCAAGCGTGGTGCGCCGCAGCAGGTCGAGGAGACCAAGGAGGAACTCAAGAAAGAGGAAAAGGGACTCTGGAGCCAGTGGATGGATTACTTCCATGATTCGCCCAAGGAAGTCACTTCGGAGACCGACACCAAGGTTCCCTTTCTTGTGCTCACCGACGTTTTGTATTTATATTTGTTTATATCCTAATCACTCTTATTTTACTGATGTTTCTCGGCCTTGTGCTGTCTTTGGCCATGTGCTGCGCTGGGACAACGTCCTCGCAGAAGGACGAGACGATTCACATCTTCTCGGTCGCGTCGGGTCACCTGTACGAGCGGTTCCTGAAGATCATGATGCTCACCGTGCTCAAGAACACCAAGTCGCCCGTCAAGTTCTGGTTCCTGGAGAACTACCTCTCGCCCAAGTTCAAGGAGTACGCGCCTGTGTTCAGCGAGGCCTACAACACGAGCATCGAGCTGGTCACCTACCAGTGGCCTGGCTGGCTGCACCACGAGACCGAGAAGCAGCGCGTGATCTGGGGCTACAAGATCCTGTTCCTCGATGTCCTCTTCCCCATGGACCTCCGCAAGGTCATCTTCGTCGACGCCGACCAGGCACGCTCCCCTTCCACGCGCCCACGCGCTCATTAGCGCGCCCATGGTGTCTCGTGGCTGACCGCAACCACCGCCACTGTCAATGCGCACTTGCCACTGTTGGAAAACAGATCGTGCGCACGGACCTGAAGGAGCTGTACGACATGGACCTGAAAGGCGCGCCGCTGGCCTACACCCCGTTCTGCAGCAGCCGCGAGGAGACAAAGGGTTTCCGGTTCTGGGACTCGGGCTTCTGGAAGAACCACCTCGGCGGGCGGCCCTACCACATATCGGCGCTATACGTGATCGACCTCAAGCGTTTCAGGTTCGCCTTCGCCACGCGCTCAATACACGTACGCCCACTACACAGTGCTGATCGTCAACGTGAACGTGAACACAGGGAGATGGCTGCGGGCGATACGATCCGTGCGACATACCAGCACCTGTCGCAGGACGAGAACTCATTGGCCAACCTCGACCAGGACCTCCCCAACTTCCTCCAGAACCAGGTCCCGATCTTCTCCCTGCCGCAGGAGTGGCTGTGGTGCGAAACCTGGTGCGACGACGAATCCAAGGCGCGAGCCAAGACCATCGACTTGGTACCTGCGGCTCTCCCCTCCCCCCGACACTATTCAACGCGGGGAGCAAGCTCACCACCTTCGCTTACACTTTGTTGTCTCCCCGCCGCTACCCAGTGTAACAACCCGTTGACGAAGACGCCCAAGCTCGAGAACGCCCTGCGCATAATCCCTGACTGGCGTGATCTGGACGAAGAGGCCAGACGCGTCGAGGAACTCCACACCAGCAGGCAGTGGCAGTCCACGGCCACCACCGCCTCCAATCCAGCGGCCGACCACGTCCCGCCACGCACCATGGCTGAGGATATTCACGTGTGAGACCGCTACCAGTGTCTTGGGTGGGCACCTACCCTCAGGCACTCTCCCTTATTTTAATACAATTTTTCTATTTATTCCTTTATACCTCTGCGTACGGATGAGGATGCCCAGTTAAGCCAACGTTGGGTGTTGGTGTACTCTAAGGGTGCCCTTCGGCGATGTACCGCGGGAGAACGGACCGCAAAAGAGGGGTGGCAGCGCCAGCGGCGATGATGTTTTGGTGGGATTCGAACCCACGGATCAAGGGTTGCCCCTTGTACATTAACCACTATGTTACGAAACGAAGTAGCCACTCGACCAGGCACCCACACCACCATACACCCCAGGCTCCCGCCAACTACGCCAAGTGGCCAAATTGCGCTTCATGCAGGCTTAGCCGCCGTGAAGGGTGGAGATGAACACCACTGCATCACCTTCCTGTACCTCGCAATCAAGTCCGCCCAGAAGCTCCCAGTCACAGTCGTTCACAAGTACCAGAATGCCCGGGCGCCTGGTGGGTAAGCACGGCACAGTGGAATGAGTGACAGTGGTCTCCGCAAAGAGCAGGGTACATACACAGTGCCGTCGACGACAAAGAGGTCTGGTCGTTCCTTGATAAGATTGTCTTTAATGTAAACGAGAAGCTCCTTCAAGGAGATGGCCGTTCGGTCGGCCAGCTCGATCTCGTGCTTGGCCACCTTATTGAACAAAATCTCGAGCCCCCCACTGTTTGCAGAATAACGGAGATGAGGATTTGCAAACGGAAAATGTCGTTGGTGACACTGCCTCGGCCGAGAGGGCACGCACCTGAGCTCTATGGTGATCTTCATCTTGCTTCTGTTTTTATTCTGACTGAAAAAGGGGAGAAGACAGCAGCATATTTTTAATTCTTTTTTTCCGCTGGTGGCAGTCGTGTCTCTGCACCACGTGGCTAACGTGTAGCTCAACAACCGTGCGTGCGGACAATCACTCTTCCTCTTCAAAATACACGCTCATGTGAGGCAGCCAGGCGTGATGGTCCTGATGCTTCCGCTTGACCGACGACGACGAATGGATGCCGATGTGCTGCGAAACGCGTGAACGGGAGCGGGTCAGCTTGTGGTGTTCTGCCACTTTGGGAGGGGGAGCAAAGCGTGTGTGCCTGGAACAAATGCGGGATGGTCTCGTAGACCACACCGCCCACGCCTCGCGCGCAATCGCTCACCAACAGGTCCACCCCTGGCCCATCAGAAGGAGAGAGGGTAAGGAGGCGGAACGGGGAGATGTTGGGACCCAGACACAGCATTCACGCACCGAGCGGGTAGAGGCGGTAGTCATTAATGTTGATGCAGCTCACCATTTGCTCGAACATGACGTCATTCTTGAACAACTGGGCCTGCGCACAGCACCGCGACTTGGACATGTGAATGCCTTCGGCCTTCCTGCTCAGACGCCACCCACAGCGATGTAGTGAGCGCTCGCCGGACGGTGAGGTGACAACACGGCTAACCCCCCTCTCACAGGGTAGTATACCTGGTGGCGAAGAAGTTCTGCTTGGTGACGCATACGGGGAAGAGTACGGCGGCGGGCACGATGTTGATGATGAAGAAGATGCACAGCAGAGTGTTCCAGTCGTGGGAGATGATTGTCCGCCAGTCCCTCAGAATATACATCACCCCTTCGTTACCGAACGCGTCGGCCCTCCTTGCCTGTACATGCTGCGCCGCCAAGAGCATTGTCAGCCCCAGAACAAGCAGCAAGCGAGCGCGAACAAACGAGGAGAGAGAACTAGTATATGGCCACGCTGTCGCCACCGAGCGAAGAAGAGGTAGGCCACGTAGGCGGCGATGGCAAAGAGGCCCCAGCCAACGCCCCACGACACGAAGAAAGCGATGTCGTCGTTGTTGAGGTAGAGGTCGAATTGCTCGTACTGCTCGGCCATGTAGAGCTTCACGACGGCCCAGTCCTTTTCCTCGGGCTTCTCACGTCGGATGTCAACTGCCTTCGGTCCGCCGGACTTGCGCTGGGCCTCCTCGAGCAGCAGCTGTTTTTCCTCGTCCCTGTCCTTGCGCAAGGTGTGCTGCTCCGCCTTCCGCTGCTCCCACTCTCGCTCCAGCGGGTGGACCTGGTTCATCAGCCGCGAGTACCAGTTGCGCGCCGCCCACACATCATCCTCGAACAGGATGATGTACTTGGGCTTCCTAATATACGATAAAATTAAATAAATAGACGAACACATAAATGTAGCCGGTATGCCACGTACCGTCGTCGACACTGGTCGAGGCCGTAGACGTAGTCGCTTCGCTCCTTGGCGAGCCAGTAGAGAAAGGCGTCCTCCTCTTCGGAGAAGGGGATCGGCTCGGAATTGTCCTCGCTCTTCTTGATCACCGTCACACGAGGAATCTGCCGCAGCAGGCTGAGGTCGGACTCGTAGGTCGGCGTGGTGTCCTTCACGTCTGCACTCTCCGCCCACAACATCGAGGAACGAACGTGAGTTTGAGCGCTCGGGCAGCGAGCCTGTGCACCTCAAATGGCCAGGGGCATTGGATTGTAGCGCACCCGCGTTGACGATCAGAAGCTCGCTGTTCCTTCTCTGCGCTTCTGTGAGCCCCCGCAGCACGGACGCGGCCGACTGCAGCAGGTACCTGTCACATGTGTAGGCCCAATCGAGAGAGTGGGCGAGAGAACGACAGCGGACGACTCATATACGGCAAAAGGCCTGGAGTGCAGTACCTCGCCCCGTGTCGATCCACCGTTGTGATAACCATGCACAGTTCCTTTTGCCCTGCGTGCCGCCATGTTGGGTCCGGATAAGAACAGAAAAGCGCCATTAAATAAATATGCCAAAGAGCGCCGCTCATTCCACTGCATGAAATGATTTTTGGGCACAAAAAAAGAATGAACGCGCCCGAGAACGAAGACGAAAGGGAGCGCACCAGGGGTGTCCTCCTGGGTACCCTCATCTTTGGCGGCGTTGGCGAAGGAGGACAGAAAGCGCAGGGACTGCTGCACCCGTTGGCCCTCGAGCTCGAATAGTTTCTGTCGGTAAGGCGCTGCGTCGAAGGCACACGACCCGAGGGTCGTTCGCGCATGTATGTAGAGGAACAGGCCATAGCATGACCACAAAAGGATGGATAGTACGAGCCACCGCCGTATGCAGCGAAGGCTCACCGTCTCAAAGCGGACGCCCATGCGGCGCAGGTAGGAGTAGACCACACTGCCAGAGTTCCTCTTAGGGGCGTAGTGATGTGGTGGCTCCACAAATTGTTCATGGTGGGCTAGATTGCGGAGGTGGTGAGTCGGCAGCTGCATGAAGAGGAGGAAGATGGAGTGAACCCCACCGCTCCTTGTGCGAAGGAAAACCAAAAAGAAACGAAGGGTGTGTTTTTTTCCCTTGCGCCACAACTTGTTTTTGCTTTGTGCCGTCACAAAGATTTTAGACAATGCGGCGTTCTGTGCTGGGTGGTCTCCGACCTCTCTCCCCCCTCAACGGCTATGTTATTTCCTCTTTCCGTCCGACTTCATCGTTGACCCTCCTTCAGCGCCGATCCTATGGTAGCCCCCTCACAATATTCTCGATTAATAATCGGTCCTGATTAAATGGAGGCAGGTGTGGAAGAGCCGGCAGTGATGCCAGAGGGAGGCGAGGCGGTAGCCCCCGTCAAAAAGGAGAAGAAAAAGAAGGAGAAGAAGGAGAAGAAGGCCGCCAAGACTGAGGCGGAGGACGAATCCCTCACCGCCGGAGGCCAGAGTAAGCTTCCCTCTGCACTGCATAAATGGCCTTGTCCCTACTGTACTGACCCATCACGCGCAGAGCTGCATGTGAAGAAAGTGCTGTGCCGGCGCCTTCCTGTGAAGAAGGTCTGGACCGTCGTCGGAGAGGGACGTCTCCTGGTACGATTCCTCGTCGGCACTGTCCGTCCTCAGTTTCGATGGCGTCTTCCGCATACTGCGCGGCTTGTGGCCTTGTGGTGTCTTTCCGCGCTTGCCTTCGTTCTTTCTTTCTCCTGCTGCTGTCGTCCACCCATGCTCAGCAGGAGGCACTGCCGCATCGTGTTTGTCTCCCTCCTCCGCACAGGAATTCGAGTTCCAGAATGATGATATCCTGGGTCACCCGACCTTCGTCACGCCCTACCCGTACGGAGACGAGGACGAGGATGCGGATGAGGTACGCAATCCTGATCCGATCAGGACCTTCCTCGGGCACTCATGTCCCGGACGCCCAACAGGTCGCCGAGGCCTTCGCCAACAGGGGCAAAAAGGGCTTCAGGGACAGCAGCGAAGAGTAGGTAGGCCGTACCAAACGAATAAAGCTTGCCTTCAATCGGTGAGATGTGCAGCAAGGGTTGGGAAGGAGTTTATGAAGATTTCTTGGAACACGAAAGTTTTGAGAGACAAAAACCGCTTCTTGCGTGCTGTGTTGTCCGCGGTCTGCCTGCACAGAATGAAATCGCGAAATCTTGGACGAGCATTTGGCTGGCGCACAACATGGTCAGCAGGCCGACCAGGACCTCAGGTTTTGGTGTTGCGAAGTTTCAGCACTGCCCCTCGACCCGCTCCGCCAACCCCTTTGCTGACGAAAGATGAGCAACTTCGAAGAAATCGTGAAAACAAGAGCCTTCACTTCGTCTTCATCGAGGGAGAGGCGGCTACTGGCAAGGTACTCCTCGCTTGCACACTAAGGAATCGCCCAAGCTCAACGTCCTTTTGTGCAAACGTTTGCAGAGCACTATCTGTGAGATACTGAAGAAGCAGGGCTACACTGTCCAATTTGAGGGCTTCGTGGAGCTCTGCAAAGAGGTAGCGCTCCCTCTTCTATTCTTTGTTGCCGGACAGACAGCCGCTGACTAGTGCCTTGACACAACACAGAACAGCCGATACTCGCCGCAGGGAAGTGTGGTCTCCATTAAGTGGGTGTCATCCATGTTCACAGCCATGGAGCGCTTGCTTCATCAATTTGATGAGGCAAGCCACCCTCATAGCACCTTCTTTGCTTCTGCTGACGAGCGCCGTTCCTTTTTCTAAAGCTTAGTGCGGTTACTTGAGTGCAGAAGCAAGCGGACATCAAGGACAAGGTAGTGTTCTTCGATCGATCCTTCTTGACGCCTTATGTGTATACTCGGGGATCCTTGAACAACCTTTACGTATGCGATGCCATGAAGTACGTTCGCCGCTTCCTCATCTTGTGCGTAATTATCTCACCCTTTTGGCTTGTCCCCGATCGGTCAGGGAAATCAAGGAGGTGTTCCCCTGCACTACGGTGCTCTGCAAGACAGCCCTCACCACGATTGAAGATCGCCTCCTGCAGCGATACCAGCAGGGCGACGCACAAGCCAAGGTATTGACGCTGCGCCGCACTCACTCGTGAGCCGTGACGATCACTCCGCCATCACGCAAGCCTGAATGTCTATTGTCCCCGTTGTGCAGGACATCCGCAAGAATCTCGGTGAGCTGGACCACGCCTACATCCAGAAGGTGCACGACAAGTACGCTGAGCTGGAGCAGGACGGCTGGTTCGATCACGTGCTGGATACTTCGGCGCCGGGTCCGCAAGTGGTCGAGAATCTACTCACCACTCTCCGGCAGGCGGCCATCATCAACGGCCACCACCACAATGCTCATAGCGCTCACTAAGACCTTGGCTCCAATAAATTGCTGCCAGCAGCGCCCAGAGGCAGAGCAACTTCTGAAGCGGTTCTGTACGGAGTTGTGTTTTCCCATAAGTGCGGCTGGCCTGGGAGGCACAAGTAGGCGAGCGCGCAAGGCGAACACTTCCTCACGCCTGAAGTTGTTGAGTGTTCGTCGGCGGCTATCTCCCGCCGGTGGACAATTAGTCAAGGCCAGACCAAAGCGA
This sequence comes from Acanthamoeba sp. SK_2022b, assembly GCA_027943245.1. NCBI lineage: Eukaryota > Discosea > Longamoebia > Acanthamoebidae > Acanthamoeba > Acanthamoeba sp. SK_2022b. The sequence goes on along the minus strand of JANDJZ010000017.1, from coordinate 86,477 downwards.
GTTGGGCAAGGAGTACAGCTCACATTCAGTGGGCTGTCCTTCGTAATCAACTCCAACATCTCTCGGAAGAGACCGTCAAAGCGGAGCAACGTACGCAAAAGAGAAGCTTGGGCCATCTTCACGCCCGAGATGGGAAGAGATATAACGAGTGAGGAAATAGACTTACTTTATGAGCTTTTGTACGATGAAGCAGTCTCGGGGCTCGATCCTCTTGTAGTAATCCTTGATTGTTTCCACAATCTCGAAACCGAACTTCTTGTAGAAACTAATGGCCTCCTCGTTGCTCGTCTGCACGTGCAAGTAGATATCATCGACGTCCCTCTTCTTTGCTGTTTCAATGGCAAATTCGAGCAGCTTGCTTCCTACAATCGAATCACAAGAACAAGATTATTAACCGAATGTTGGCGATGACACTGAAATGGGGTCCCAACAGCTAGCTCCATGCCCGCCAACACAAATGAAGCCAAAATCACGCTCCAATTTAATGGCAGTACCGATGTTCATCTTGCGGTAGGGGGCTAGCACACCGAGAGTCATGATGTAGAGTCGCTTGCCAACACCGGATTGTTTGTTCTCCACTCGGCAGCACACGCCACCCACCAGGACATCGTTGAAGAGAGCCAGCCGGGTGAGGGTTGGATCGTTGAGCAGGTCCCGGTAGAAGGTGTCGTTATAATTTACGGGGAAGACCACCGTGTTGAGCAATCTGAGCTGCCCAATATTCTTCTCAGTCAATTCGCCAAAGACAACAGGCTGCTCCCTGCTCGCCCCCTTGGTATCGGCCGCTTCCGATTGCATTCTCTCTCAAATGTAACTGTTAATTGGGAGATTAATCCTGCGGCACAACCATACCGTGCCGACGCAGACAGCTACTAAACTGCGTCATCCTGTTTTGGCGCCCAATTTCTGGCGCCAAACGCCACAGTGTGATCACATCGCAAAGTTTGCTTGGTGCAGGCCGGCAGCAACAACCAGATCCAACCGTGAATCTCCCTTTTGGAAGGGGCAGAGAACGGATTTGATCAGGAACGGTTTTGGATTCGTTTTCCCGGTGTTCAATCGTAATCGACAATGGAGAGTGAAGAGGCCCTCTACTGGAAGAGGAAGAAGCAACTTGAAGATGAACAAGCCGAACAGGCTCGAGAGAGGTTCGCTCTATTTGCCTGAATTTACGCATTTGCATTTTGTTCACAATAATTCGCAGCCAAGAAGCCCGGTTTGGATTTGCCCGCGTGGAAGGCGAAGAGCGCACGGGATGGCTGCTCAACATGCAGCCGGTGCGTCTTTCTCCCTTGTCCTTTGTAAGAAATTGTTATTAAAAGTCTACATCTGTGCAGACGACCATGGAGGAAAAGGAGACTGGCATCACCAAGATGGCAATCGATTATTACTTCCTTCAAGATGTGCGCCTCCTTGCCACGCCAAGCCCGTTTTGGCCTTGCTGACCAAGGTTCCTTTTTTGTAAAGGATGGATCCACCTTCAAGGTGACAGTACCGCACAGTCCCTACTTCTATCTGGACGTCAAGGTGCTTCCTCTGTGCCCTTCAGTCTGACCCCGGCGTCACGCTCACCATCAAGGAACACAGGAAAAGTTTATTCCCGAGGTGGAAGCCTACCTCAAGCGCAAGTACGAGGGTGTGCAGAACATACAGTCGGTGGACAAAGAAGATCTAGAAATGGTGAGTCACAACCCTCCCCCATCCTTTTAGCGCCTCTACAAGCACCTGTCAGCGGATCGCTTACTTGTCCTCTTCGGCACGGTGGAACAGGCCAACCACTTGAACGGACTGCGAAAGCGATACCTCAAAATCAGCTTCCACACCATCAAGGATCTCCTCAACATGAGGAAGGATCTCATGAAGATCATAGACGCCAACAAAAAGAAGAGAGGACTCGGATCGGCTTACGACGGAGACCTTGGAATGTACGTTGGGCGCGGGCTGGGTCTGGTATACGACTGTCCTGACATCCCCTCCCCGAACGACCGCTATCCGCCCAGGCGCAACATCTACGGCGAGGCTAGTAAGAACAAGCACGGCTCGATCAAGGATCACATCATCGATATCAGGGAAGCTGATGTGCCCTATTACATCCGTTGCGCTATCGATCACGGAATTCGTGTGGGTCTGTGGTATGACATCATCCCGGTGGAAGGAGGTATGTTACCGGCTTCATTAGGGAACCCTCATGTGGCACCGCGATGAGGGTGTTCTTAACAGTCTGGGTGCAGGTTTCGAACTGCGCAAGAAGGACGACGAGCACCGACCCGAACCTAGAATCTGCGCGTTCGATATCGAGACCACCAAGCTGCCTCTCAAGTTCCCCGATCCAGAGTTCGATCGAGTGATGATGATTTCGTACATGCTCGATGGACAGGGCTACCTCATCGTCAACAGGTGTGCCCGCCCTTGCACTATGCTGTCGGACCCTTGTGCCTCATGAAGATTTTTCCATTATGTACGCAGGGAGATCATCACCGAAGACATCGACGACTTTGAGTACACACCCAAGCCAGAATACCCCGGCCCTTTCATTGTCTGGAACGAAGCCGATGAGGTATCGCTTCCTCGTTCGTGAACTTATTATCTCAGAGGGTTCTCACCACCAAGAGGCGTACAGGTTGCCCTCCTCAAGCGCTTTTTTGAGCACATGAAAGAGGTCAAGCCCAACATCTACGTCACATTCAACGGCGACTACTTCGATTGGCCGTTTGTCGAGCGCCGAGCTGAGGTGCACGGCATTTCCATGTTCGACGAGATTGGCATGTGTGACCGAGCCAAAGAGGTACGCTGCCCATATCTCCATACGACAGGTTCTGTTACGCACGAGTGTCAATGTCTCTGGCCTCACCGTTCGTCATCAGGGCACGGCCGCCGAGTACCGGTCTCGCTTTGCGTCGCACATGGACGCCTTCAAGTGGGTGAAGCGAGATTCGTATCTGCCACAGGGCAGTCAAGGTTTGAAGGCCGTCACCAAGGCCAAGCTCGGCTACGACCCCTTGGAATTGGACCCCGAGGACATGGTGCCTCTCGCGAGCAGGGACCCAAGGAAGCTGGTATCTCTTCTCTTCCATCGCCGTGAGGCAACATCGTATTGCTAACTTGATCAACCCTTCCACAGGCCTCGTACTCGGTCTCAGACGCCGTCTGTACCTACTACCTCTACATGCAATACGTGAACCCCTTCATCTTCTCGCTCTGCAACATCCTGCCCATGAACCCCGACGACGTGTTGAGGAAGGGCTCCGGCACGCTTTGCGAGACGCTGTTGATGGTGGAGGCCTTCGTCAAGAACATCATCTACCCCAACAAGCAAGTACCTGTCCTCCGCACGCTCCCAGTTGATCTCTTCGAGCGATCTCTCACACATATCGGCCCTCTCCAGGAATCCGATCCCTCCAAGACATTCAAAGGTCATCTGCTCGAGTCGGAGACCTACATCGGAGGCCACGTCGAGTGTCTTGAAAGCGGCGTGTTCAGAAGAGATCTACCCATCAAGTTGCGCATCCACAAGCCGCATGTGCGCCAGGTACTCGCCCTGCTTAATACGTATGAACTCAGCCAGCAGTCTTACGTTCATTCCCCTTCAGCTTATCAATGACCTGGACGCTGCCTTGGAGATGGAGCTCGAAGTCAACGGGTTGAAGAAGGATGACGTGAGCAACTTCGACGCCGTGCGAGACGACATCACCGCTCAGTTGTCTTCCCTTCTCAGCCTAGAGGAGGACAGCGAGCGGACCAAGGAAAAGGAGGAGCTCATGAAAAAGAAAGACGCCATCGTGGATGACGCCGACGACGAATGGCTCTACGTCAAGACCCTGCCCGTCATCATGCATCTCGATGTCGCCGCCATGTATCCCAACATCATCTTGACGAACCGTCTCCAGCCGTCAGCCATCGTGTCTCCAGCTACCTGCGCTGTATGCGATTTCAACAGGCCCGGCGCTACTTGGTATGACTCGAAGGCCCTGCTTGTTAATGGCCAGAGCTGTGGCGACTGACGGTCCCTCCCATCACATCTTACAGCCAGAGGAAGATGAACTGGACATGGAAGGGCGAGTACATTCCGGCCACTCGCACTGAGTACGAGCTCGTCAAGTCGAAGCTGGAAACTGAGTGGATCCAGAAGGGCATCCGCCTGCCCGAGGCCAAGCAGAGGAAGGAAATACACAAGCGACTCAAGCAGTACTCACAGACGGTCTACAAGAAACAGAAAGTCAAGGAAGAAGAGGAAAGGGAGGCCATCGTTTGCATGCGGGAGAATCCCTTCTACGTCGACACGGTGAGAGCATTCCGTGACAGGCGATACACCTACAAGAACGCTCTTAAGGTGTGGCAGGGCAAGCTCAAGGCGGCTGAAAACGTACGCATCCCACACTCTCTCAAGGCGCGCTGGCTCAGTGCTTACAACGCATGCCAGGCGCGGTCTGAGGGAGACGTCTACAACGCCAAGGGGCGAGTGATCCTCTACGATTCTCTTCAGCTGGCCCACAAGTGTATCCTCAACTCTTTCTACGGCTACGTGATGAGGCGAGGCGCTAGGTGGTACTCCATGGAGATGGCCGGCGTGGGTTCGTGCCCTCTCTTGGAAGCCGTTTGTAGTTGAGGATGCTGCATCACGCAAGCTCAACATGCCAATCGTACTATCTTCCCTTGCAGTGACCCACACGGGAGCGCAGATCATCACGCAAGCTCGTCAATCCATAGAAAAGCTCGGTCGGCCGCTAGAATTGGACACAGACGGCATCTGGTGTGCTTTGCCAGACCAGTTTCCCATGACCTTCGATTTCAAGATCAAAGCTTCGGGCAAAAGGTACCGCGCTTTGCCCCCCCCCTCCCATATAACGCTGCCCTAACTAACTGTTCGTGGTTCGTGATATCGCCAGCCACATATTCATGTACCCGTGCACGATGCTCAACAAGCTGGTGGCTGATTACTTCACCAACGACCAGTACCACATCACTGATCCGGACAATCCCGAGCACATAGAGATCAAGAAGGAGTGCTCCGTGCTATTCGAAGGCGATGGTCCCTACAAGGTACACATAACCTCAATAGAATGAGTTCCATTCGTTAACCTTTACCTCGTCCAACCAGGCCATGATCCTGCCCGCCTCCAAGGAAGAGGGCAAGCTAATCAAAAAGAGGTATGCCGTGTTCGACAAGTTCGACCGGCTCGTGGAGCTCAAAGGTAATGCTGCAACCCGCGGTGATAGGTCTGTAGGCTTATTTATCTGACCTGCTGGCGGTCGTGTCTCAGGTTTCGAGGTCAAGCGTCGAGGCGAGCTGAGGATGATCAAGGTGTTCCAGGCTGAGGTGTTCGAGAAGTTCCTAGAGGGTAAAACGCTGGAGGAGTGCTATGCGGCCGTGGGCAAGGTTGCCAACGACTATTTGGACCTTCTTTACAACAAGGGCTCCAAGCTACCCGATGAGGAGCTGCTCGATCTCATCTCGGAAAGGTACGTACTGGCCGCGCTCTTTGACATGTAGCACCCAGTCTCTGAGCCATTCGCACGCCCCATGCAGTCGCAACATGTCCAAGACGCTGGCCGAGTACGGCACCCAGAAATCGACCTCGATCACTACAGCCAAGCGCCTGGGCGAGTTCTTGGGTCTCGAGATGATCCAGGAAAAGGGCATCACCTGTAAATACGTCGTTGCAAAGGTATCTAACCTATCACGAGGATAGGCCGTTTGCTTACAATCGCTGACGGCATATTCAACGCCCAGAAACCCGCTGGCGCGCAAGTGACCGACCGGGCCGTGCCAGTGAAGATCTTCTCGGGAGAAGTGGCACCGGAGAGGCGTCAATACTTCCTCAAAAAGTGGTGCCAGGACGAGCGCATGAGCCACTTCTCCATTCGCGATATCATCGATTGGGACTACTACATCGGTACGCCCGGGTACTCCCGCCGTGGCCCGTGTGCACGCCCCAACAGATATTCTGTCCTCCAAAACAGAGCGCTTGGCGGGTACGATCCAGAAGATCATCACTATTCCGGCCGCCCTGCAGAACGTGGAGAACCCAGTGTCGCGAGTGGTGCACCCGCCGTGGCTCATCCAGCGACTCAAGGAGCACAAGCAAACAAGGATCAACAGCCATTTCTTCTTCGTCAAGAAGATAGGAGGTGAGCGCGTGACCAGCAGCATCAGGTGTTGTTGCAGCCTTCATGACCCCATACCTCAACAGGCGACAAGGGCAAGGACAAGGTGGTCGGCGACATCGAGGATGGGTTGGCGCACATCGGCAAAGGGCCCGAGGATGGTGACCTGGTCAAGTTCCCTCCTAAAGCCATCGTGCGCCTTCACAAGAGGTAGGAGCTAAGCCCACAGCTACGAGGGCGGTGCAGAGCGACAAATGTTCACCATTACACTTGCTGTCTCCTGCAGAGGAAGGAACGACAGTGTGGAGCAGGACGATGGCACCGCAGGAATGATGGATAGCCCACAAAGGGAACCCGAGCGAAAGAAGACCAAGGGCAAATCCAAGGCCGATGAAGAGGAGGAAGCGTTGCTTGCGGAGGAGACCACGCCCGAGCCCGATATGAACGAAGACTATGTCGCGTGGCTCCGGTGGAAGAAGAAACAATGGAAGCGCTTGCGCGCGTTGAGGAAGCTCAGACGCAAGGAAGACGCTCTGCCGACCAGCTCCATGTCCAAAGGTATGCTGCAAATCTTGATAGCAGAAGTGTAAGCACCCGTTGACTGGTGAATGGCCAACGCAGGCGTCGGCAACTCGGTGGTATCGTACGTGAGGCGTCAGCGTGCTGCCCTACTAGAGGGTACTTGGGAGATCGTTGAGATCCGGCCTCTTGCCAACTCTGCGAACCATTTTCGCATGTGGTGCGTTTTCCTGCTCTGATCGCAAGCAGCCTTGTGGCGCGCGTGCTCTTACCAGCTCTCCCACCCACGTGGTATATGTATACCGCATCAGGGTGCTTGTTGGTGACGCGCTACATTCGCTCACCCTCGAGGTTCCCCGAACGTATTACATCAATTACCGCAAAGCACCGAGCCCGCAAGAACTGGTAATCCCCATTCTGGCCACTGTTCTTGCATGTGCCGTCGTGGGCGGTTGTTGGGACGCCAATGCTCATCCTCGGTCTCGCAGCCACCCAACGCCACGAAGGTAGACAAGGTCGCTCTTCCCAGGAATACGGAAGTGCAGCACCTGTACCAGGTCCACGCCACCGAGGTAGAGTATCAGGGAATGCTGCTAGACCTGGAGACCAGACAGAACGTCGAGGGCGTCTACGAGGTAAGCATCGTCCAGGCTGAAAGGTGAGGGAGGCGCTAGTGCTGACTTGCTTCCCGCCAGACACAAACCCCGCTCCTGTTCCGCGCACTGGTGCATGCCGGAGCCGTTTGCAGGCTTACCCCTGCTGCAAAGAAGGAGCGACGCAGGCAGGACAGCGATATCTTCTCGCTGCTCGAGGTTCGCGTCATCCGTGTCCCTCCCACCTGCCTAGTAGCTTTGAGCTATGGCTTACGGAGGCTTGGTGGCTTGAAGTTGGACTTTGTGCAGGCTCAGGGCGGCTTCAGCGGCACGGGCAGCCCCGCGGCTAGCATGGCCGCCGGGCAGCCGTACCTAAACAACGCGATAGATCGCTACCACAGTATCTACCTCTACTGCAGCTTTTCGGCAGACGGTAAGCGTGGAATGATCGGCATCTTCCCGTCTTGGGCGGCTCCCGGCTCCAGCGACGACCGTAAGCATGCCCACGTGCTCGTGATTCATCCCTACTCCCGCAACGTCGCTGCAACAAAGGGAGTCGAAAGGCGCTTCTCCGGTACGCTGATTCCCCATTGTCACGGCCAAATAACATTGTGGTGACCGGAGCTCTGATCGCTTGTATGTCCACGTGCAGATAAACTTTCGGAGCGGGAGCACGACGTGCAGCGCTTCACGAGTGTAACGGAGGCCCTACGGTCGGTTAACAAGAGGCTGAAGGACTACAAGGACCAGTCACACAAGCCCACCGTACTGGTATGTGCACCTCTTCAGCATGGTCGTCGGTCAACCAAGCGGCTAACCTGATCTTCGGTGCGCAGATCACACAAACAGCGGTTGATGAGGACAAGCTGGAGTCGTATTTCCCAGCCATGCGCGAGTTCCCTCGCGCCACCATCGCCGGCAATGAACGGGACAACAACTATCCTCCTCTGGCCTGGGAGGACTACGCCGCCGACGTCCTCATCTCCCGCTTCCGGTACCCATTTGTGGCCTTCATTCAGATTCCTCACCCAGGAGGCAGTTGTGCTAACTTCATCATGCAGGGATTCGATCCAGTGGTGGGACTCGCAGATCGGGATGTGCAACTATGCCAACGTGCCCATCGGCAACATGACCCCCGATTTCCCGGTGCTGGCCTCGGACATCTTGTTTGCACGGTAACGTCAGCCTCCTGTGGCCCTGCCTTTTATGATGGTCAACTCACTCCTCTCCCGTATGTTGTACCGCGCTCAGCATGCTTAAGAGAGACAACCAAGTGTTGTGGGCGGCGGAGCGAGAGCGTCCTGATTTCGCCGGAAAGGAGGGCGATGACAACTTCTTCGATTCCATGGCCACCACGGACGAGATGGTACGCGCGCATCATCTTTCCGCTTAAGATAGGGTCTATACACTAACATCATTCACTGCTTACTGCAAACTCTTCTCGCTTCCAGCTGTATCCCGAGGTGGTGGCTCCCGACTGTTACAGCTGCATCTGTGCCGAGCTGGACGTCCATTCGCTCGCAATGAACACCGTTCTGGAGTCGGCCCGCATACATGAGATCGAGGGCACCGCCGCTGACAACGTGGTCACCTTCAGTTTCACTGGGAGCGACGTATGACGCCTGCCCTATTTGGACCCAATGTGGTCCAGCCTCTCCTTAACTCTATGTATTGCTATGCTGCAGGTGCTGCGAGTGGACGAAGCGTCGGGTTGCGGCAAGGCCTTCGGCATGCTCAAGGCAATGCTTAGCCAATGGGCCACCGACTGCGGTACCACCGCGGAGACAGGCGAGGGCAACAACTACGCAGACGTGCTCATCACGCACTTCTACCGCTGGCTGTCGAACACCCGCTCGCTGCTCTACGACCCCGCTATCCACCGATACGTGCAGCTGCTGATGCGCAAGGTCTTTCTCCACCTCATCGCACAGTTCAAGCACCTGGGCGGCAAGATCGTCTATGCCACCTTCAACAAGATCATCATCTGTACGAACAAGCTCGAACTCGAGAGCGCCGAGCAGTACATGAACTACGTGCTCGGTGAAACGCGGTAAGTAGCTACCTATCATTTGCTTCACATTACACAGTACTGATGTCGGTTTCGTGCCGTCGCTCAGGCGAAACCCGATGTTCAATTGGCTGGATCTGGAGACACGCCAATACTGGTACAAGCTTCGACCGACGGTCGCACATGCTCGTGGGCGGCGACACTTACTCGTTGCCTTTACCCGTATTTGCAGGGCCACGCTGCTGTTCAAGGACAGGGCCAACCACGGCGGCATTCCCGCTATCGACAAGGAGAACGTCGCGGCGGTGATGGCCGAGCGAATGGGCGAGGAGAACGGCACCCAGTCCCAGGTCGAGTCACAGTCCCAGTCTTCTCAGAGAAAAGGGTACGCAAACACCTGATACCTGCCCGATGACGGCCACCGGGCTCAATTGCCTCCAACAGGGACGAGTCCATCATCTCGCATTGGAACATGGCGGAGTTCCTGCCGACGAAGCTGCAGGACCACTTCATCATCGCCATCTCCTCGTTCATTCTGAGCGTGCATAAGAACAGGCAGCTGCACCACAAGCTCCAAAAGGCCAGAAAGACCTGTACGTGTCTCCTCTGCACCTCTCCCTCCTCTGCTTTGGTGATCACGTTAAGCTGACGAGCCGAGCCACGTCCACACACCAGTGGGCGACGCGTCCGAGGCCAACAACGGAAAGCGGGCGAACGTGCTCGATCAGCGCGTGTACTCGGAGGAGGACGAGGAGGCTTCGGAGGTGAAGGAGCTCAAGGAGATCATTCCCCTGCGCTTCATGCAGAAGCTCTTCATCCTCGTGCAGGATATCCAGAAGATCACCGTCGAGATATCCGAGGACCAGAAGAGACGACGCGGAAGGTGCGTGCCAGCCCACGTTATCCTCAACCACCCAATGAAGGTGGGGCAAGGCATTGGACTGATCGCCGCCTCTTGGCATGCGGGTTGCAGGTACCAATCGTTTGCCATTTCCAAGGCCATCGACAGAAACCCGACCCTGGAGTTTGTCAAGTTCGTCTCGCACGCCATGTCCATAGACAAGACACTGCGTCCACAGGTGCCCTTCGTGCCCATGATCACCGGCCTCCCTTGCTCATCGCGCTTCAGCAGTGACTGACCCCGTACTTGTGCGAAATGTTGGCTCTTCGCTTTCTCTCTACCAGACTGACAAGCTGCGCAAGAGCTTGATGAAGCTCATCAACGTGATGCCGTTCTCGCAAGAGGCCCAGTACCATGAGCCCTGCCAATCGTTCCGTCTGCCCGTCATCTGCACCTTCTGCTCGGCCACGCGCGACATCGACCTGCTCCGCGACGTTGATCTGCTGCAAGGTATTTGGCCTCTCTATCACAGCGAAGTTTGCGTGGTCGCTTTTGTCCAGGCGTCGCTGATCGTGAGCCGGCCTCTTCCCAATATGAAATCAGGGGATGAGGGCTGGCGGTGCATGTACTGCAAGCACGGCATCGACAAACAAGAAGTGGAGACGCGGCTGGTCTCGATCTTCCAGAAGCATTGGTGCGCCACCTCGCACATACGCACGTGATTGCCCTGAGGCGTTTGGTCCCAACCATCTCACACACGTTGGTGTGCGCTCGGCAGTTTGGCGTATCAGTTCCAGGATGTGACGTGCAAGAAGTGCTCCACGGTGAAGGCCGACTTCATGGGCGTGCGGTGCAAGAAGTGTTCCACGTCCGAGTTTGTGCCACGCATCCCTCCCGCTCAGTTCCGCAAGAGGTGCGACCCCCTGCGCAACCCGCGGTGGTAGTCACCTACGCGCGCTGCTCGCCTCGCCCCGAACCTCTCTGCTGACTGTCCCTTCCCAGGATGCGATCGTTCCTGGACGTGGCCGAGGTGCACCAGTTCGACTACCTGCGTGGGGCTGCGGAGGATGTTCTCTATGACTGACGACATGTCGCCGACAGTAGCGCCGCTGGCGCAACGCAACACCAAACGGCGAAAAAAGCCCTGCTAAATTTCCAACGAAGAATAGAAGGCCCTTGTTGAGTATTAGCTGTCCGGCAGGCGCGCACGCATCAAATCTCAAGGTAAACTGTTGGCGATGATTTACAAGAATCAAAGGCCCATCTCTGCGATTGTGAGTGTTGATCGGACGTTTGTGATAGATGTCACAGCACTACCTTCGCCTGGGTGATATTGCTCCCGACTTTGAGGCTGACTCGACCCAGGGCCCCATCAGCTTTCACAAGTGGAAGGAGGGCAAGTGGGCCATCCTCTTCTCGCACCCTGGTGGTACGTTGTACTGTATGTGGCCGTACAGTCACAACATATTCCTTACGTCATCTTAAATCTCCGCTCGCCTCAGACTACACGCCTGTGTGCACCACTGAGTTGGGCATGACGGCCAAGCTGCAGCCCGAGTTCGCCAAGCGAGACACCCTCGTCATCGGTCTCAGCGTGGACGCCGTCGACGACCACCACGGTGAGCCCTGCCACGTTCCTCCAACCTCGCGTATCAACCCACTCACCGCCATGTGCGTGCGTGCAGGCTGGGTCAAGGACATCGAGTCGACGCAGAGCTGCACCGTGAACTTCCCCATCGTCGCCGACCCCGACAGGAAGGTCGCGGAGACCTACGGCATGATCCACCCGAACTCGCCGCACACGCTGGCCGGCAAGCTCACCGTCCGCACCGTTTGGATCATCGACCCCAACAACAAGGTCCGCCTGAACCTCACCTACCCCGCCGCCACAGGTACCCTTGCGATTCTCCTCCCTTTTCCCTCCCCTACACCGCGCTTGTGCTGTGGTGCTGACCTTGTTGCCAACCACAGGCCGCAACTTCGACGAGGTGCTGCGCGTGCTCGACGCCCTGCAGCTGACGGACAACTACAAGGTGGCCACCCCCGTCAATTGGCAGCAGGGCCAGGACTGCGTGGTGCTGCCCACTATCTCCACCGAGGACGCCAAGAAGCTCTTCCCGAAGGGCGTCACGGAGGTCACCCCCTACCTCAGGCTCACCCCGCAGCCCAACCTTCCCTGAAGCCGCCGCTCCCCATGCCTCTGGAGGCGACCTTGACCTTGAACTTGAACTGGTTTGGTTTGGTTCGGTAAAGCAAGGGCGTTACTCCTTAACCTGCGGTCGCCATCAAGGGTCATCGGCCAAGCTGATGTCTTCCAGTGACTCTGCGCATCTGAACGGTTAGTGTTCTGCGTGAGAGTACAGAATAGGGAGACGTGGGCACACCTGAGAATGGATTGAAGTCACTGAAACTGTCCTCCCTCTGCGAGCCTCTGCTCGAAGATGACGTGTAGGGCGACTTCTGCGTCCCTCTGTGCGCCTGCGGTGGCGGTGAGGACTGGGCTAGGCGCCTTTCCAAGGGCGAGGCAGGCTCCGACGTGGATAACTGTCTTCCTCCTCCGAAGTCCCCTATCGTCTGCTTTCTTAACCTGGCATGGGGTTGAGTGCTCTTCATCTTGAGAATTCTCTGCCGCTCCTCCGGCGTAAGGGTTACGGTGCCGAGGAAGCCCTGTTTACGCAGTGCCATGCCAAGGTCCATGAAGATCTCCTCGGCCGCCTGCTCCCAGTCTCGGGACCGCCACACTTCCCAAGCAACAGTGTGCGACACTCGCAAGATGCGTTGCTGGCGTTTGTTCATGCCTTCGGTGAGCCGAAAGGTGCAACGATCACCCAACCTCATGATCGTTTGATCTACCAAAGATGTTAGGAACAACTTGACTGTTGTTCATAAGCTATCGCCACGTACACCGATTGGATTCGACGATCTTCATATTGTGGTGCTGGGCCAGCACGCGGATGATGTCCAGGAGGAGCTCCGTTGGGGCTGGCAAGGTTGGAATAATCAGCTCAGCCCACGTGAAACCGATCAGCCGTGCAGGACTACCCATACCTGTGTCTCGCAGATAGGCCACATGCAATCTCTCCTCTGGAATGTACAGTGTGTGCTCCTTGAGTTCATGTGCTCGTCGCATCTTGGTGGGCAGAGGTTCTGAGAGGCGCATTAAGTTTTCGAGCGTGAAACGACACCTCTTGGGCGTGTGTACCTTTCATAGAACGGAGCACTCGGTACTTCGCCATCACCTTACCTAGTCTGTTCCAGAGAGAACTGGAAAGTGCAAGTTATATCGGCTCATGTAAGCAGTGTAAGTAGCAGGCCATACATCTCTTCCTCATCATCATAGCGCACTGTGACAACAGTATAGGCGAACTTGAAGAAGAAGCTCAGCTGACACTGCTGACTGGAGTTGTCTACCGCGATCCACTGGTCAGCCTCTACATCGCTGGTGGTAATTGTGAAGCCGTGCTTGGTGACAAACAGTTTGCACATATTCTTTAGGGAGAAAGGATCGTTAGATGTTGAACAAACCAGACAGTGCAAAGGTTCTACCTTAAGACTGGAGTGACCAACATCTTTGCGCACGAAGGCTCCCCAAGAGCCTCTCGAATGGGAAAAAGTGTCCACTGACAGAGGATCTATAACGGTTGAGGACCAGATGTTCTTCATCTTGGCTGCGTGGCTTTTCTCTTACTGTTTCCTTGTGTTGCCAAGAGGTTTGTGCTTGCGATTTTTGTCTTGCGCAAGACAAATAAATCCATTTCCTAATAGCAGGAGGTCCCAAAGCAATAACCAGTGACAACAAAATCAGATGGTCGCCCTGCCCAACTGGCAAAGCCTTCAATGAGCTGTCTTAGTACCAGTTGCCACCTGGCACCTCTGTGTGAGCCCTCTTCATTGCACAAAACAAGAGTTGTGATCGATATCTCGCAGTGCGGGGTTGGTTAACTAAAGTTTTAGCAGAAAAAATAAGAAATTGTTCTTGGTAGCCAAATTCACCAACTTGTTGGCGCCAAAGCGAAAAGAAAGAGAAGCACTACACGACGCCGGCTTGAGGAGGTTGATCGACGAAGAAGTAAAAGGTGTGCCAGATTGCATCCATATCCCAGAGCAGAGTTATCGGATCACATCAAACAGGTCATGTCGCAGCCGGAGGTAGATTACACAAGTGGCGATGAGGCGGTGAAGCTCGCCTTCCAAGCCATTGATCAAGAACAACACGACGGTACCATACGCGCCCTTTCTCCCATTTTCGTCCTTGCCTCGCCATTTTCATTATCTCTACGCAAATCGGGAGACTAGATCATCCTACACGCGCGTTTTGCACGATGCAACGTACTCACGGCCTCTAAATCTTTCGGTTGGTGCAGCTTTAAATAATCAGGCCAGCACAAGCAACGCTCTCGCGCAAGCAGCACAACAGAACCAGCAGACAACCCAACAGCTGCCGACGTACGTGCGCACCACGCCCGGCATCCCGACTCACTTCGATACGCCACGGTCAGGCGGACTCGCACAACAAGCCGCTCCCCGCTCAGTGAGTAAGCCTCCGCCTGGTGCCAACGTGACGCAGCTGGAGACGCAAACGCAACCCTATCAGCCGCAGCCACCTCAGGCCAAACGGCCCAACCCCTTTTCCCTCTCGGGAGCCTCAGCTACGGGCGCCACCACACCGACGTCGCGAGCACCCTCGTCCTCGACATCTCCCTCGACATCCTCAACCTCCTTCTCGCGCTTCACGCCCTCCAATGGCAGTGCAGGAGCCGCCGGCGCCGGCGGGGGACACGCGTCGCCTCCTTCTGGCAGCAGCAACGGCCAGTCACGGACCTCACCCCCGCGCGGCCCGTTCACGCCCAATACCCGGGGCGTGGGTAGCAGCTCGGGCTACTCGGCTCCGTCGTCATCGTCGACTTCGCCGTTTTCGCCCTCTCCGCAGCCTTTCTCTGCTGGCCAGTCTCCTCCCAATCCCGTTCAGCCTCCCCAGCAGCCGCTTCAACAACAGGCCAACTCGCCTTACGCACCGCCCCACACGCCCTTCGCCGGCGCTGGTCCTGCCGTGAGCGAAGCCCCATCGATCAGCGGAGATCCGTCCCTGCTGGCGGCGATCCAGCAGATGCAGGAAGAGGAGCGACGCAGGAAGGAGGAGAGGAAGCGCAAGCGCGAGGAAGAGGAGAACTGGGCGCGTATGGTGCGCAGCAAGCTCGACCAGGAGGCCGAAAAGATCGACAAGTACGAGCAATCGGCCCACGACTCCAACCGGGAGCTCTACGCGCTCTTCAATGACCTCCAGTGCATCTCTCATGAGTTCGTCCCCCGCTTCTTTTCTTTTCTTTTCGACTTTGCTCTTCGTCCTTTCTTGACCAAGTTGTTTGTTGTGGTTGAGCTAACTCGTTGTATGCGAAAACACCAGTTTCGGGATCCAATTCGAGACGCCCGAGCTTGTGGTGGTCGGCATGCAGTCCGATGGCAAGTCGAGCTTCATCGAAGCGCTACTCGGCTTTCAGTTTAATATTGTCGAAACCAGTACGCGTCCTATATATTTATCCTCTCCTTCTTCCTCCTCCTCTTCTTGTATTGGATAAGCGAACTCATTGCTGGTTGGTTCTTCAGACATCGGCACACGCAGACCCCTTATCCTACAGATGATCAATAACCCAGAGAAAGATATTCCCAACTGTCGCTTCCGCAGGGAGAATGCCTACAATGACGGCGAAGCCGGACAGCAAACGTCTGAATCAGGTAAGAGACTACTGCTACTACTTCGAGCGCTCGCTTTAGCACGCTGCGGAGAGAGTGTTGTTGGTCCGCCCGGCTAACACGCTATTGTGCAGATTCGTGGGAGCCGCGTGATACGCCCATCGAAGACCTGGTGCACGAGATAGTGCGCCGGACCAACGAGAAGGCCGGACGTGGCGAGCACGTCAGCGCCGCGCCTATCATCCTGCGCGTGGAGTACGCCCACTGCGCCAACCTGACCATCTACGACACGCCCGGCTTCCGTCTGGGAGGAGACGTACGCCCCCTCAAGAGATGCCCTCCTCCTTCGCATCGCTCAACTCACATCACAATGTTGTATGACAGGAAAAGCTCCGCGCCGACATCCAGAGGATGGTCGAGCGGCTGATGGCGCCTTCGAACCGTATCATCGTTTGCCTGGAACAGTCGACGGTGGAGTGGGCCAACACGTCGTCGCGGCCCATCGTGCGCCGCTTTGACGGGGCCTTCTCGCGCACGGTGCTCGTGAACACCAAGTTCGATAACCGCGTGAAGGAGCTGCGCACACCGGAAGCCGCGGCCAAGTACCTCAAGGGCGAGAACCTGCCCGAGGGCAAGAAGCCCTTCTTCATTTCCCTTCCCGTGCGCCGCAATCTCGACAGCGAGCGCTTCCGCGAGGGGATCAAGGAATGCTATCTCGACGATTTCCGTCGTCTCCTCGAGATCAAGTTCGAGGAGCCTGAGTACGCGCACTGTCCCTGCCCCTCCGCAGCATGCGCCTTCTGGCTGACGTCTCATCCGGTATCTGCCAGGTTTGCTGAGCAGGTGGGGTTCCACCGCGTCAAGGCCTACCTGGAGCGAATGCTCACCGAGAAATACTACGCGAGCGTGCCTCCTACGTTGCACATGCTCGACAACATCTGCAAGGAGAGTGAGCGGGTAAGAGCCCCAAGCTTTCTGGACGTGCCGGTGGAGTGCGCTCACACGTCGTCTGGCGCGGCCAATAGGAGCTGCAAATGGTTAAGCGCGAACTCGAGTCCAACAACCTCGAGCTGTTGCGCAACAAGGTGAATCGCTACGTCCAGTCGTTCATTCTCCTGATCGAACGCCTTCTCGAGGGGTCTATCATCGGCAATCCCGACACCTATGGCGAGACCTTGCAGGAGGAAAAGGCCTCCAGCGGCATCGGCGAGTGGCCCGCACACGGCATCGAATACGACATCCAGAACAGTCACTACAAGATTTACGGCGGCGCGCAGTATGAGCGCCTGCTCAACGAGTTCGAATACGTTGCTCACAGCAAAGGTTCGGAGCCCCAGCTTCTTCTTCTTCTTCTTCTTCTTAAGGCCGTACTCGTCTTTAAACTCACCGTGCGATTCAGAGTTCCCGTTCATTTCCATCCACGAGGTGGCGTCGGCAATCGGCACTTCCAAGTATCACAACGTGCCGGTGTTCGAAACAGCGGTAATGTCTGAGCCACGCTTTTTCGTATTTTAAGCTCTGCGTCTTCTGCTTCTGTTCCCGTCTAACGTTCTCGTACGGCACCAACACAGGCAAGCGATATTGTGCAGATCAAGGCGCGCAAGGAACTGCAGCCGCTGATCGATGTGGTGCTCGCTCGTTGCTCGTATGTGTTCAAGCGATTGTGCGACATCGGCATCTCCGTCATGAAGAGCGGCGAGAGCGGTGTGCTGAACGTCTACGAGCCCTTCATCAAGGATCTGCGCACCGTGTATGGCGGATTCGTCGAGAACGTGGAGGACCTCTGCCGGTCCAAGTTGATGGACGACTTTGAGACCTTCACCAAGATCCTCGACTGGGACCTGCTCACGGGCCTCTCTGAGCTCGGCAAAGAGTGCGCACCAACCTCTGCTTCTCTCTCTACGTTGCTTCCACCGCCGCACTCACCACCCATCACGATGGCCCGTATTCGTTTTTCCGTTGTTGTTGTTGTTGTTGTTGTTGTTGTTGTTGTTGTTGTTGTTGTTGTTGTTGTTGTTGTTGTTGTTGTTGTTGTTCAACCTGTGCTCGATGATTGAAGATACGACTACCTCGCTAGGGATGCCGGACAGACACAAGAGAGGGTCGCGCAGATGATGCAGCGCAACGAAAACGGCGCCAGTACGTGTGCAGCAGCCGGAGGTGGGCGCTTCGTTGACAACGTGAAAGCTTGCTTGAACCAACGCACTTGTGTCTGCAGTGAACGTCGAAGTGAGCCGCTCGCGCAGGATCGGAGAAGACGCCTACAACCAAGTGTGCACCATGTCGGCTAAGCTCTTTGCCGGCATCCGCTTCTTCTTCGTCAAATACGTCCGCAACAAGCTCAACGCCTTCTTCCTCGATCCCATGTACGCGTTCTCCGCAAGGAAAAGCGTACCTCGTTCTCACCACTCGCGTTGGCGTTGACCTTGCGCAGGTTCCAGAGACTCGGCGGCGAGGTGACGGACCATTTCCGCAAGCTCTCGGACGAACGATTCTCGGAGCTGTTCGCCCTCGGCGCCGTCGAGCTGAAGGAGCGGGCCGTGGTGCTGGAGAACCAGCTCGTTCACTGCACCGCCAGCCGCGACCGCTTCAAGGAGGGTAGGCCTCTCCCCGCACACTCCAATCGCTCGATTGCATGCGTGCGTCTGACCACGCCTTTTGTGGTGTGCTCGTCTCCGCCAGTCTACCAGCGCCTGCTGAGCCGAGCCGATGGTGGCGCCATGGGCTGAATGCTCCAGAGCAAACCGATCGCGTGGGGATCGCGGGGTGGTCACAAAACAAAAACCATACTTTTCTCTGTTGTGTGCGTGCCTGTTAACCTGTACATTCTTGCTGCTTTCACTCCATTCATCCTTCAGATCGGTGTGCGAGGGAAAGGAGGAAACGGCGGGAAAATGGTGACAAAGAAACGAAGAACAATTACAATAATTGTAATAGAAACGGGGAACGGGGAACGGAGAAGATGCGACAAAGGTGCCGCACGATTGCAGCCAGCGTTGCGCGGTTTCCTGAAGCACCGGTGTTGCGACAGAGCTTGCAGCTGGCGCCCCCTCTCTGCTCTCGCCGCTTTCACTCCACTACGCACAATTTAAGATCGCATCACGCATTATCATCAGACTCTCGCCATGGTGCTTGCCCTGTCTCCTAAGATCGGCGTTCTGCTTGCTAATGCAATAATTCATTCATCAATTGATTTAGACTTCCGGGGAATGGCCATTGTGTTCCTGGGCACGAGCTCGAGCGTGCCGACGCCGGACCGCAACGTTACCTCCATCGCCCTCAAGCTCGGTGCGGCACCTCTCCTTTCTCTTTCTCCAACTCCAACGAGAGCGCCTTAGGTCCTAACCGCAACTGGCACGCTCGCAGAGAGTCGGATCCTGCTATTCGACTGCGGAGAAGGTACGCAGCACCAGTTCATCAAGTGTCCGGGGCTAGCGGTTCAGAACGTGGAGCACATATTCATCACACACCTTCACGGCGATCACGTACGCGGCCGGCTGCTTTGCTCGCGCGCGCGCGCGGCCCTCCCCCCTCCCCGTACGTGCTCGTGAGGCTCACCCGCAGTGGCTGTGCGGGATATCAGATCATGGGCTTGGGCGGCGTCGTGCACGGGGTCTGCTGCGGCCTGGACAGCATGCGCGTGGAGCCTCTGCACATCTACGGCCCGCCCGGCCTCCGGCGCTATGTCCACACCATCCTCGAGACCACACGACCGAGCCTCGATTTGCCCGTGTTCGTCCACGAGCTCGTGCCCGCCGATCCCAGTCTGCCCCGCATCAAGCCCGGCAAGCCCAGGCTCAGGTTCGAACGCCATCCCCCATTCGCCGCTCCTCCATCCGCCCTTCGTTTCTTTGTGACTTACGTGTGCCCGCTCTTCAGAGACACCGACATCCCGATGGAGCCGACGGGAACCTGGACCGTCTTCGCCGACGACAAGGTACGAACGCAAGCCCATACGAGTTTGCACGGAGCCGACACTCGGTGAGAGTGTGGCGCAGTGGTCTGATGGTGGCGATGACACTACAGATAACCGTGCGAGCAGGGTCGCTTCGTCACAAGGTGCCGTGCTGGGGCTACGTCGTGCAGGAGGCCGAGGCCCCGGGGAGCATAGACGTGGACCTGTGCACCGCCAAGGGCCTCACCCCGGGGCCTCTTTACAGAGAGCTGAAGGCGGGGCGCCCCGTCACTCTTTCCGATGGCACGCTGGTACTCCCATTGTCCCGCTCTTCTCGCTGCCTGCTCGCCGTCCTCCAGCGCTGACATCGTTCGTGATTGGGGGGGGGGCACTGTAGCTCCACCCGTCGGAGGTGGTGGGGCCACCCAAGGTCGGAAGAAAGGTGACGATTTTGGGGGACACTTGCGACTCGAGTGGCGTTGCTTATCTTGGCCGGGATACCGATCTGCTCATCCACGAGTGCACTCTCCCCCGTCGGCTAGCCGCCGAGGCTTTCAAGCGAGGACACTCCACGGCAGGTAGACAAATCCTCCCACCTCTCCAGTCCCACTCCTCTTGAATCTCGCTCATGGGGGCGTAATGTTTGTGCAGCCATGGCGGGACAGTTTGCCAAGAGGATCAAGGCGAAGAAGCTTCTGCTCACCCACTTCAGCGGCCGCACCAACACCCTCGGCGAGGTACCATACCTTTTGAAGAAGCCACCAACGCGGCTCATCGACTTACGCGCCACACCGACGTGTTCAGGAAAGCGTGGAGGATATGGTGGCCGAAGCGCAGCAGATCTTTGGCGGCCCTGTGGCGGCAGCCCACGACTTCATGTGGGAGCAGCTCAAAGGAAAAGGCGAAAGAAAAAATCGAGAGGAACAAATAAACTGAGCAAGAAAACAGAGAAAGGTAAGCCCGTAGAATCAATCGAAGGAGACGAAGATGAAGCGCTTCGAAAAGCTGAACCCGACGAAATATTGGCTGCCTAACATCCCACTGACGCTGATGCCGCCCGCTCGTAACTTGCCGTCCAACAAATTCGTGTTGCGCGTCCAGCCCAACATCACCAAGATTGAACTTCAGAATTACATCTCACAACTCTACGGCGTATCGGTCACGAAGGTAAACACCATGAACTACGAGGGCAAGATTAAGCACGCTGCGCGACGTGGCAAGATTTACTCGACCAAGCGCTACAAGAAGGCCATCATCACGACGGACGATACCATCCGGGCTGACGATTTCGAGGAAGGGGGACGCCGTGGCTCGACCTTCATTGAGGGCGAGGTGGTGTCCACCAAGCGACGGTGAATTTCCTCTTCCATCTCCGATAAAGAGCACTCTTTTTTCCCACATCACGCCCTCATCACCGACAAAATATTTTCAAAACCAAAACGAAAATTTGTGGTGTGCTTGCACGCAAAAAGATGGAAGCGATAACACGCACACAGCAGAGTAAAGTGCTCGTGGTAGGAGTGGTGAGCACGCACGAGTTCCGACTACGCAGCAGCTCCAACTTCTCGAACTTCCTCAACGAGGCACCGTCCCCTCCCGCAAGTCATTCAGTTGGTACTGCAGGTTGGGGGGGGGGAGCGCAACGTCTGACGTCGTGGGCACAGCTCCTCGAGTGGGTGCAAAGCAGTGGAGCGCAGGTGGTCATGACCGCGAACACGTACGAGTGGGCCCAGGGGCTACTGCAAGCCGCGTTGGGCTCCCCGGCCAGCGACGCGTCAAAGGCCACCGCTGCCCGCCACGCCTGGGAGCAGGTGCGTAAGCTGGCCGGCGGGTCGAGCGGGGTGGTGGAGCTCACCTACGAGCTCATCGAGCGACGCATCGACGCCGTGTTCCACCTGGCCTGCGGCGGCGAGGTCAACACCAACTTGCCTATGAGGGTGCTCAAGAGGCAGGCGCTCGTCCACGACGTCCTCTACACGGCGTCTCTAGAGGCCGCCTCGGCCCTCCTGCAACGCTGGGGCTTGTCCACAGCCGATTCGGCGGCCTACTGCGCGTCCGCGGGACTGCTGGAGGCTCGGGACAGCCGGCCGCCCACGAAGCAGGTGCCGCTGACGCGTATGGCTGGCAAGAAGACTATCGCGCTTATCGCCCACGACGGCAAGAAGCTCGACATGTGCCTCCTTGTTGTGCAGCACCTGCGGACTCTCCTCACCCAGTTCGACCACATCATCTGCACCGTACGTCGGCATAGCTCGAAACGTACGCACATGCATATGCATCTCCTGACGACAGAGCGTGACCTGGGCAGGGGACGACGGGTGGGTGGATCACGCGGTTCATTTGGGCGGCGAGCGCTGACTCCGAGGCACTGGCGCCGTACGCCCTGGACCTGGAGAACAAGGTCATATGCTGCGAGAGCGGACCGCGCGGAGGCGATGTGCAGATCGCACACGCGGTGCTCCACCAGCTGTGCCACCAGGTCATCTTCCTGATCGACCCCATGGCCGCCCACCCGCACGAACCCGACATCAGCTTCTTTGAGCAGGTGCCCGAGACCCACCTGTAGTTCACCACTTTGTGTTCTTGCTGACGCGTACTACTACCTGTCTGCGATGGCATCGCAGGTGATTGACGTGCAAGGCGTGCACCTGGCCACGAACCTGCAATCGGCACAGCAGCTCTTGGCCCAGTATGAACGAACCTGAGGCCCCCCTCCTTCCCATAACCAATGAAGAAGAAAACGTCTGTATGTGTTGCGGTACATGAGCGAGAAGGAGGAGCGAAGGAAGGCAGGCGTGGGGAGAGTGGGAAGAAAGAGGGGAAAGTGCAGCAGAAAACGCATGGAACCTAGAAGCCCAGCTCGATCAGGATCACCACCAGGCGGTGGTCAGGCGTCGATCGGGGCGGCCCGCATACAAGGGGAACCGCCCACAGTCCGGTTTCGGGGGTGGGAGTGGGACGCCTTTAGGTGGACCTTTCTTCTGTACTTTGCCCTCCCTCTCGCCCTCTCTCTTGCCACTTCCATGCCGCCTGCGCCTGTGAACGTTTGAACACAAGAGATGAGCAGCAATTCAAAGATGGAAGTAGTGATAGAGTGTACCTTCTGGCGCGCTGCCCACATGGTTGCCCTCCACCAATGCCTCTTCACTTTGGCATCTTGCTGGCATTGTCTCTCAGCCTCTTTGTTCTGTCTCCTAACACTCTTGGCTTGTTGGTTGCACCACCACATGATTGCATTCTTCATCCCTAGCCATAGGAAGAGCATATTGATGATGGTTGGAGGGTGGGCTTCAATGCTATCACCAGGACTAGGAGCACCAGGGCCTCAGCGAAGATGATCACAAGACACAGGATCAAGTGCACAATCCAAAGCACACCCAAGAGCACAATATTGACCAAAGCTATGGTTGCCTGAATGACCCCACTCACACTCCTGTCCAAAGTAATTTCACGTTCTGAGGGCAAGAGTGTTGATGGTTCTGGCATTGCTGTAGACAAGGCTGGTTGTGTTAAACTCAAGCCTAATGTGGCACTGACGTTGTTGCAGTTGTGGTGGAGTTGGCTGAAGTAGATGAGGTGGAAGGCCTTGCAGTCTGAGTGGGGCCAAACCTGAAGGGCGAGGAAGGCACTAATGCTGTTGAGGTCAAGTTGGCTGAAGTTGAAGGGGTTGAAGATGATGAGATTGTATGGTTGAAAGAGGAAACAGGAGCAATAGCGTTCAATGGACCAGAAGGAGCTGCAACCTGGCAAGAGGGTCATGTTTGAAGAGAAAGAGGAGGTCAGTTTGTTTTGGCCTCCACCCTCAAAACATCCACCTCAGCCATGCCATTAGGGCAACCTTCAACCATCAAGCAGTTTGTTCTGGCGACCTTGTAAGGAGTGGGGCCTGGCTTGGAAGTGGAGCTGGAGGTGTTCTCCATTGTAGCTGGGCTCTGGGGGTGAAGGGTCCAACGCTGCAGGCCAGGGTACACCACCTGACTCAGGAGGAAGCTTGAGAGGCCCACCAGAATGGTGGCAGTTGTAATGACCACCTTGGGGTAGGTCAGCTGAGGCTGGTTGACGTTGCCAATGATGTTACTGTTGTCAGGGAGAGTCGGGGGAACTGAAGTTGTGGCCATGTTGGGACAGGACCAACACAAGCACGAGAGCCAGCATAGGGTTGCTGGAACGGGCCATGTTTGTAGTAGACGTTGCTGGTCGAGTTGCTTGTAGGTTTGTACGTTGTGTGAAAGGGGGAAGTAAAGAACAGACTCGAGCTCACCAAGAACCTCTTTTTCCTTCAACCCCGCTAACCAATTAGGCGCAAGCTAAACTCCGTTACAGGCCAAAAAATTTCAAGCCCTCGTGCGCTGTAACGCAGGCCACGCTCGCTCTCAATAACAGCTGCAAGGTCTTCACTCGCCCAGCGGGTAGCCACGCGCCGTGGTCTGCACCGGCAGGACCGACCCGAAGAAGTCCGTAAGCAGAACCTGGCCAACCGTCACCACACCACGCGTCAATGACGGCTCCAACTCCAGGGTCGAGGGCAGGGGAGGCACGTTATTGAGCGGGCGAGAGAAGAGGTCTGTTCGGTAGTTGGACTGGGCGCCCAGGTATCGGTAGTTGTCATCCGTGAACTATGCGTGCGTTCGTGTCGATGATGCGTGAGTCGCGTAGAACGCGATGTTGTTATGCTGGTAATTAGTGCGGGAGAGTAACGGTACCAGCTCCTTGAGGTTGTTTTTGGAGTCCTCGGCCACCTTGTTGTGCTCAAAGTATTCGAGGGTAGCGTACGTGAACCTGTCGATCATCGCCACGCCCAGCTTGTAGTCTGTGTGATGCTGCACCGGTTATCCGTACATGACACAGACTGTGAGCGCATACACGCTTCGACCCGCCCAATCACCCGCGACAGTTGCTCGCGAACCGAGTACGAGTTCTGGCCTCGCGAAGAGCTGCCAGCGGCGAGGACGTTGGGCGAGCGGAAGTGTTTGTAGAGGGTGGTGGCCTGGCAGGTATCCACCACGAACATGAGCTCGTTGTACCGCCCCTTCTCCCACATCTGCTCGAACGCATCTGCCAGATCTCTGCATTACACACACACGCGCGCGCGCACACATATAGCGACATCAGAAAGGTGTCCCGCATCGCAAGCGAAGGCTGGTATGCGTACCTGCTGCATATCTCTTCAAAGTCCTGGAACTTGAGGAACTCGTCACCTCCGTGGCCGGTCATGTATATGAGCACGTTGCTCCGCTCGTCGGTCATCAGCCGCTTGGATCGGGGCACGCTTTCGTGATGCCGGCCTGCCGAGAAGAAGAGGTGTGGCCACAACACCACAACCAACGCACAGTCCATCGGAAGGATATGAGACGGCAGCAGGAGCGGCGTGGGAGTCAACGGGCGGGACCTGTGAGCACGCGAATGAAGTTCTCCACCGACACCTCGTAGCCGCGATAGTCCACCTCGATCTCCGACCCGTACATGTTGAGGTTGTGGTTTCTGCGGGAGGAGTGTGGAGTCAGACAGACGAGGCTGAGCTGACGTGGTGTGGGGGTGTGTGGCCCAGTGCCAACCTATTGTTGTAGACGGTGCCCGGGTGGGAGTTGCGCGTGTTGCAGGCCATGTCATCGGCGATCATGAGGATGATTTGACCTGAGCATGGCAGGAGAGCTCTGTGAGGCTCGCCCGACAAGCAGCAACAAATGGAGGTGGTGGGTGTACTGTCAGGAATGCCCAGTCGGCGCACGGTGTGGTACATGCTCAGCACGTTGGCGACGTGTCGGTAGTTGTGCCAAAAGATGGAGGTCTCCACCTGTGCATATTCGTAGCACGCAGATGTCGAAACCAAATGTCGTTGGCAAAGTGGGGAAAAAAAGAATGGAAGGTGGGAGAGAACGCACGAGCACGGCCCAATTGTTGGTGTGCGGTTGAGTGGAGGGCGGGCGACCCGATGAATTGAAAAAGCTTTCTATCTTGGACACATTAAATTGGGGATCCTCTGCAATCTGTCCACCCACCTGCACAGGCCCCACTGCCCAAAAGAGAAGCACCTGCAGTGCCACCACTGCCGCCACCGGTGCCACGTTCCTCATCGTTGCTTCGTTTTTCTCTTTGAATAATAGAAAGAAGAAATGGAAATAAGAATAATTTCTTTCTTTGTGGTGTGGTTGTGATACATTCTAACAAGACAGTGGATGCTACGTGGCTCGGGTTAGCAGCTCGGCGAAGCGTAGATAGGTGTCGGGCGAGTGGCGAACTCGAAGCGTGACAGTGAGGCTCGATCGCACTCCCGCCCTCGACACCGAGCCGTTCGCCACAGGCCTCACCGCTCCGGCGCTGGCGGTCAGCTCATGATATCGCCCATCGTCACCACCGCCATCTTTGCCATCGTCGGCATCGTCGTCGGGGGACAGTGGGAGGTCGATGTCGAGGCCCATGGTGGCGAGCAGGTCGGCCGTCCACTGAGCGTGCTGGTGCATGAGCTCGACGGTCGGCCGGTCGTCGACCGCGACCTGCTGCGCATCGCCGGGGAGGTCGCCGATCTGCACGAGGACGTCGACGATGAGGCGCGCGAGGATGCGCCACTTGGGATCGTGGATGTGATCGCCCACCGCGTCCCGCAGCCGCTGCTCCACCCACGCGCGCGGGACCAGCACGCCGGCCGCGTCGCGCACGTTCCAGTTGAGCGTGAGCAGGTAGTTGACCGCGGCCTCGAGCTCGGCCAGGCGGTACTTGGCCTCGGCTTCGATGCAGCCCCCGCCCCCGCCGTCGCTCCCCGCGTGCTGCTGGGCCTGCCCGAACGACTGCTGCCTGATGAAGTCCGACACGTACTGCAGCTCCGAGAACAGGTTCGGGATGTCCGCCTTGAGCACCATGTACGTGAAGATCGGAAACTTCTCTTCGGCGCCCCTGCAGTCGTGCCACATGCGTAAGTCGATGATGGCGATGGCGGCGAAGATATATGCATGCGAGCGCGTCACGGCTGATGGGGGAGGAGCGTGTACATCATGGCGGACATGTCGGTGTTGGGAGAGCGGAAGAGCCAATACTTGCGCACGGCGTCGACGACGGCCTCGGAGACCTGGAGCAGCCGCTGGGCCTTCTCGTAGGGCGGGGTGCTGGGCAGCGCGCTCAGCAGCTTGATGGCCTCCTTGTAGGGCTGCTTTTGCGACTTGCTGCTGTTGCCTCTCTCGTCCACCGCCACCTTCCTGTCCTGCTGTGGTGAAAAGATCGTGTGCCACCGTTCTCGTATGAGCTTCTCCCTCACACAATGATCTGTGCGTGAGTTGTACCTTGAGGTCGGCTTTGTGAGAGCCGAGGAAGGCACGCCCGCGCGCTTGTCGAGAGAGGTCCTCGGCTTCGGTGAAGGGCGAGTGCTGGACGAGCTGGAAGTTCTCGGCGATCCCGAGGTCACGCGTTGTCGCTCGCCCCAGCGACTTCATCTTGATCGACAGCTTGGCATCTGTCTTCTTGTTCTGTTCCGAACAAATACCAACATCAACACGACGTTAGATATTCCGTGCATTCCCTGTGTGTGTGTGTGTGTGTGTGTGTGTGTGTGTGTGTGTGTGTGTGTGTTGTGTGTGTGTGTGTGTGAGGGTAACACTATCAACGTACGACTCGTCGATAGAGGGCAAAAACGGACGAGTGTGTGTAGGTGAGCACGTAGCGGCCCACGAATCGGCGGAGCAGGCCACGGTTCGGAGGACAGTTGTCGGCGAATTTGACCTCCTGTACAAGGTAGTCGATGAAGCTGTTGATGTCCTCGACAGCACACTGCAGCTGGTTTCGCACGGCCTCCTTGGTCTCGTACGACGGCAGCGGCGCGTAGCTCCACTTGAAGAACGCCACCCACTTCTCCATAAGCAGTTCGAGCGGGTGCTCGTCGTGCCTGTGACAAAGCCAGCACGTGAAGACCATTGAGCACACGACCTGCCTGCAAGAAGAGGGCGGCGGCGGCGTGCGGTACATGAGGTGCGGTGCCGATTCGAGGTGGGGCATGTCATCGAGCGTCAGCGTCCACTGTTCGAGTCCATCGCCCACAAAGAGGACCCACTTTGGGAACGTGGTCCACTGAGAACCGCCCTGGCCCTGGCAAAGAAGCAGAGAGCAAATCCAATTACTCATTAAAACCGGCACACCGTAACCTACACACAGTCTGGGAGCGAGAGAGCACCTTGGCTGCGCGAGTGTAGAGGGCCTTAAGCACCAGGTCGCCGTTCCATTGGACGCCGTCGAGCGCGTCTCCGTTGGCGAATCGGAGCTGGCCTTTGCCGCTCGGCTTTCCCTTGTCTATACTCCGCGCCACGCCACGCCACACCACGCCGATTAAGGCAAGGGGC
This sequence comes from Acanthamoeba sp. SK_2022b, assembly GCA_027943245.1. NCBI lineage: Eukaryota > Discosea > Longamoebia > Acanthamoebidae > Acanthamoeba > Acanthamoeba sp. SK_2022b. Next base: position 58,501 of record JANDJZ010000017.1, on the reverse strand, counting down.
AAGGGGCAAAGGGCAAAGACGCGTACCGAATTCCCCCAAGTATTGTGTGCCGTCCGCATGAATCCACAGACCCAAACCTCGTGGCTAACGCGTACCAGAGACGTCGCACACCAACACAAACAACAGACACAGCCCAGTGACGCGTCAGCGTGGGCGCAAGGCGAGACATGGGATAGAGGCTTTTGAGCTCATAGTACCTGGTCATCTCGCCAGTTCCCGAAAAATCGTTCGCCCTGCCGCCCAATGTACACTCCAAACGCATCACGCTGCGGCCAAAGCGTACACAGAGCAACAGCAGGTGAGGGCCAGCCCTTCCTCCCTCCGAAACGGGTTAGTTGTGGTGAGGGGCGCGAGCGTACTTTGCCCTTCTTCCAGTTTCCAAAGTATCTGTCGCCCTGCGCGTAGGACCCGATACCGTGCCCATGCTGATACAGCGTGTACGGTGCATGCCGCATGCCTCCAAATCGCGTATCCAACACAAAGCTGAGACGTAACAAAAAATAATAATAATAATAATAATAAAAATAACAGCCAACACGCGTTCGTGTGTACCTCGTGCGGAAGTCACCACGGCCATCACCTCGCCCACGTAGGAGAGGTGGGGGCCGCGGAGGAGTCCCTCGGGGCCCGGCGCATCGTCCTTCCATTCGCCCTCAAAATACCACACCCCATTCCCGAACCTGAAGCTTGCCTTCCCGCACCTCTGCATACACAACACAGCCACATGCACGCATGCGCACGCAAACACGCTCCATGACGGTGAGCACAGTACAGCTGAGAGAGAGAGAGAGAGAGTGAATGTGAGAAGCTGACCTGCCCGTTCTTCCATTTCCCGGAGTAGAGGTACTGGCCCTGTCGCCAGGTGTAGGTGCCCGTCCCGTCCTTGCGGTCCTCCACCCACTGGCCCTGATACTTCTCGCCCGAAGCGTAGGTCATCGTCCCGAAGCCTATCGCGGGTGCGTTCACACGTTAGCCAATCACGCTCACACGGAACGGGTGGGCTTGGCGTCGACGTAAGGCAAAAGCCAGGAGAGTGAAGGGGGGATACCGTGTCGCTGGTCCTTCTCCCACTCGCCCTCGTACAGACCGCCGTCTCCGTAGACAAACCGACCCGCCCCGTCCTGCAGCAATAGCGCAGTGCGGTTGCGGTGTGAGGTGGTATGCGTTTGTGTGTGTGTGTGTGTGTGTGTGTGTGTGTGTGTGTGTGTGTGTGTGTGTGTGCTCAACCTTGCTGCCCTCGCTATCGTATGTGCCGTCGTACTGGCCCTTCCGCGACTCGGACCGCACCTCGCCCTCGGTCCAATCGTCGCGCTGACTGTGGGACTGGCGGCGGGGCAGCCGGAAGGAGGTGGAAAGCGAGATGCGCGTGCCCGTGGTGATGAGCGACTTGGACTTGGTGCGCAGCAGGGCCACCCTTCGCCTCTGCGCCACGGGGCTCTTGGGCGACAACGGCGATGACGAGGAGGACGGCGGCGATGACGCTGATCCGCCTGGCGATGATTGGGCCGATGCCAGGCTGGCAGCGGCCTCTGTCCCCGCTCCGTCGCTGTCCTCGACGTCGACATCGTCATTGGCGTCGCTGTCGGCCAGGAGGTCGTCGGGCCCATCGCGGCCGGCGGTACGCAGCAGGGACGGTGACAGCGTACCCGATAAGAGGAGGGTAGGGACGGCGGGCGAGGCGGGTGAGTCGTCTTCGTCGCCACCAGAGGCCCAGCTCGAGCGTGAGGGGGCGAACTTCCATCCTCCACTACCGTCATCTTCATCTTCTACGAGATTATCTTTCTGCCCCCCATGTGGATCGCAGCTGTTGGGTTCGTCCTCTCCAGCGTTCTGGGAGGAGGCGAGGGCCACGCGCTGGTCGTTGCCCACGTTGACGGTGAAGCCGGCCTCGACCCAGGCCGAGTGGAGGCGATGAAGAGATCGCAGCTCAGCCAATGCCGAATCCATTCGGGCGAGCTTGCGGCTCAGACTATGAGCTGCCTCGTCCTCCTTCTGTTGCTGTGGCGTTGCAGCCTCCATCTCTCACCCTCCACACCTTCGTCTTGTAGAATATAGGATATTTTTATCTTTATAATTATGAGCCGTAATTCCTTCATTGGTGGCCCATTAAATAATAAATAATTTCTGATGGCCCAATGGGGATGGCTCACAGTTGATAGAGCCGGGTGAGGCCGAGGGGAAGGGTAAGCGAGCCGCCGGGAAGGAGGCGGTGCCTGCGATTGGCGGCATCGACGGCGAGGAGTGGCCGTGCCGCGGGGATGTCGAGGAGCGAGAGGGTGAGGCTGGTGGCGTTGTGGGCGGCGTCGAGCACGGCGCCCTGGTACTGCAGCCGGCGGTGAGCGAGCGAAGTGGTCTGCGGCGGGAGGCTCGGGTTGAGACGCAGGTGGTCGCTCTCGTAGCGCAGTCCGAGGTAGCCGTAGAGCATGGTCTGCAGGAAACCGCCGGCGCCCGTGATGAAGTTGGGGCACGGCGGGACGGGATGGGTGGGCAGGTCGTGGTTGGACGAGTTGGTCGACGTGTTGGTGCTGACGATGCAGCCGGGCGGGGGGCACTCGAGCCACACCTTGAACGGGCCGTTGACGTAGAGGCCGTAGCTCTGCCTGAACTCCTGCGTGGCGTGGCTCGTGTAGTTCTCGCCCAGCTCGAGGAACGCGATGGCGAAGATGGCGTGGGTCATGGCCGGCCCGTTGACGTTGGTGTAGGCCACCTCGTACAGAAGGTCATTGAGGCGCACGTGTTCCGGCATGTCGTACTGCAGCGGGTAGCCCATCAGCGTCACGTCGGCCTGCTTCAGCGACTCTCCAAACCGCGCGTTCTCGTAATCTGTAACATGGCGGTCAGTCGTGCGGCGCGCACAAATTCATGGAACTGGCGTGGGGGTCGCACCCAAGTGGCGCTGCTGCTCGACGTCGAAGGGGATCTTGAGGTTGTTGGCCACGTCGAGGTAGGTGGTGCGGAGCTTGGCGGGGAGCGTGAAGTTGAGGATGTCCGCGACGGTCACCGCCCACTCGAGCGCAGCCGAAGCGGCGGCGTTGGTAAACGCCGAATTGTTGACGCCCGTGGCGTACTCGTTCGGGGGCTGGACGTCGTTGACGTTGTAAAGCACCTGAGCCACGTAAGCCAAACACAAGTCAGAAATACTCTTAGTTCTTGCTGCCATTGTTGTTCTATACGCTTACCTGACCATTCGGGCCCGCCTCGGGCTGCACTCGGCTGATCCAGTAATCGGCGATGCCTGTCGAATCGTGTGAGCGACCATACAAAGAGAGAGAGAGAGAGAGAGGAAGGCGAGCATTGGACCGAACCGAGAACGAGAGGAAGACCCTTGGTCGTGAGCCACGCCTTGTCGCCGGTCGCTCTGAAGTACTGGCGCACGGCCACGCTGATGTCGGCGCTCAGGTGGTCCTCTTGGTTCGGATGCGCGCACTATCGTGTCGTGTCATGGAATGCGCGGGTGGAGTGAGTAGCAGGAACACGAGGGACAGTCGACCTATCGCAAACGCGCACCTCTTCCAGGCCTGTGAAGGCGGACTCCCAGGCGAACTTGGTGCCCTGGTTACCGTAGGAGCGCGCGATCTCCTGCGAGGTCTCGATGCGCTCGTAGCGGTAGTTGACTGCGCGCAGGGCAGACAGGGCGAAGGGGAGGTCAGCTGTTTGCGCTACGGCCCAACCCTAACGGGAAAGGACACTGCGTACTGATGCTCTCGGCGAGCGAGGGGAAGAAGGGGAGGAGCGCAGGCATCACGAAGAACTGAGACATGCACGCAATTGTCAGTCAATCGTTCAAACGCCAAGAAGGGAATGGACTGCTGCAAGAGAACAAGTCGATCTAGAGGTGCGGTTACGTACATCCGCATCCTAGGTTGGAGCCATCGCCCACGACAGAACCAAGTATAAGAAGGAAGATAAGCAAGCAAGACAATGCGCACAGCCAATAAAAGCGTTCGCTCGAGAGAGAGGCACGCACCCAGAAAGTGTGTCCAAAGTATCTAGAAATGCGTGTGAATGGAAGGAGAGCGACAACGAGAATTCAAATGAGAACAAGCCACGTGTGCCAAAGAAAAGGGGGTGGTTGAGAGGCCTACCCCTGCTCCTCCTGCTTGGGGTAGTAGGTGGCGTTACCGCCGCCGTAGCTCAGACCGCCGGGCGACACCGAGTAGGGCCAGTCCTCCCGGATGGAAGAGAGGACAGCATACCAGGACGCGTTCACCACGCGCGCGAGCTCCTTGTCGCCTGAACCACGGCCGCGACGGTCAATTGACGGCCACTCGCTCGAATGCGAGAGATGCTAGTGGCCAGTCAGTTAGTACGTACCTTCGATTTCGATACGACTGTCCCACAGCTTGAGCCAAGCGGTGGTGTGCGTGTCCAGGAGCGCATCGCGGTTCTTCCACACGAGCCCAAAATCGTCGAGGGCTTGCGCGGTCACGTCGGAGTTAAAATGGCAGCCGCTGTGATTCTGATGGACCACATGATGGTCAATAGGGAGCAGCGCACTCGCGGCCCACTCCACGCCACGCGAGGAGAAGGCCGCCTGCGGAAGGCTAGTTCCGCGCTCAGTAATGTTGTCTAGGTAGGGTACCTGGTTGGGGTAGAAGCAGCAGCCCACCTTGGCGCAGGCGTCCGGGGTGATGCCCTCGCTGCCGCAGTCACCCGCGTCTCCCGAGGGCTTCATGGGGCAGTGCGCCGACGGCTCCACGTCGAGCGACGTGCGGAAGACCGTGGGAAAGTGGTACACGGTCGAGCTGATGCCCAGAGGCACGCCCAGCCTGGCGTCGTCGTTCCATCGGACATAGCTCACCTTGACCCGCGACGTTCCCTCCTTCTCCGGCCTCACTGTAACTCCTATTCAGGTTCCACAGCGCGCCACATCACACTGGGTGTGAGGGCTTTGCATTAGCTGAGTGGACTTGGCGGTGGGCTGCCGACCTTCGAAGACCTTGAACGGGGAGTCGGCCTGCACGGGAACGGGGGCGAAGAGGATGTCCTCGGACGGGCCGCCGTCGTTCTCCAGGATGCTCAGCGGTACCTCGTGCAGACTCGCGCTCTTGCAGCGCGAGGTGTCGACTGCATTTCATGTGGCGGTGTCAGTGCGCAACACCACGCCCTCCCGAGCGCGCATACACATGCTATGCCAAGCAGAAAGGCAGCCCCATTGGGAGCATTTCTCACCTTCGAGTTCCATGTTGAAGAGGTACCAGTACACCCTGTGCGCGTACCATCGCTGCTCGACCACGATCTGGCAATGGCCGTCCCCTGCGCGCAACGCGAAAAGGAGGAGGATGGTGAGGGTGGGCACCGGAATGAGCGGCATGAGAGGCCTGCGCGTACTGATGGCCGGCGAGAGGTAGGAGCGGCGGTAGTAGATGCCGCGTTCGATATCCAGAGCGACGGCGAACACTTGCGCGCCCTCAACCACAGCTCGACCTGCAGCAGGCACTCGCGACCTGTGGAGTACTTCATTTAAGCAAAAGAAGGATGTTTTTTTTTTAACTTTAATTTAATTTAATGTTATTTTATGAAAGAGCGAAAACGAAAAAGCGATTTCATAATTTCTTATTAAAAACACTTTGTGAAAGAGGAGTAGCGGTACCTGCGTGAGAGATCGGGAGGGAGGCCGGCGGCGAGGGTGTTAAATACGCCCCCGATGTAGACGGCGTCGCTGCCGATGTAGGTGCCCAGGTAGCCGTTCCCAAGCGGGGCTGCAAGTTCGGTCGCGTTGGGTTCTTCCATAGCATAGAGAAGAGTTCCGGCCTCCACCCTACATGCCCCACCAAAACCAAAACTATGAATCAAATCTATTCATCCATCTTTTCTTCCGTTCGCACAAAGGCGCACCTGTCTTGCCAATCAACGGGGACTTGGCCCGTGGGGAGGGGAAGGGCGGTGCATGACGCGAACAGGCAGAAGAGAGTGGCGAAAGCGAGACCCGCCGGTAGCAGGTTCTTCATCTTTACACCTTTGGGGAGAGCAGTAGTATTGCGGAAGTCGGATGCCACCACCACAAACCCACCTTGCGTTTGGGTTTAAAAATTCGAGGCATTTCATGCTCTTCGGGTTATGTCGTATTTAGCATTCTATTTGAAATTCCTGCCTCCGCATAGCGACGGAACCTTCAGCAGAAGTACAGCTTGGTCAGGTGCTTGAGCCGGACGCGCTGCTTACACACTGGACGAAACAGGGAGGCAAAGACGATGCCCCAAGCGATGGTTAGTAAACGGCGCGCTTGGTCAAGTGCGGGTGATGAAGGAGAAGGTACCTGGACATTCCAGCTTTTGCTGGAGCCACTGCTTCCAGCAGCCGTAACAGCAGACGTGCTTGCATCGCGCGGAGAACGGACTGGTAGGCACACGCACAGGTCACTGTAAGCGACTAGCAAACGCCACCTCCACCACTCGGATCGACCTACCTGGAGGCTGTTTCCTGACAGACCGGACACACAGCGCTCTCCGATTGCTCGCTTGCTAGATATGCAAGTCAACTGTGAGTGAGTGAGAGAGGGAAGGAAGTGTGGGTATGAACGCACGCGCTGATTGGGGTGGCTGCTGGTTGGGATTGGGCGATGAGGGCGCGTCGGGCTCGGCCATGGTGCCCTCCTCGTCCTTGGCTCCAGTCGTCGGCGCCGGTGTGGCGGCCGTCCTTGCAAGCAGCGGTGATACGAAGGGACGTGGCCTACGAAACGGCTTGCACGGGCTGCCCGAGACCAGGTCGTAGCCCGACGCCGCAGAGTTTGTGGGGACACGCTCCCCCGGGCCCGGCGACTGGGCCGACCTCGGGGCGGGTGGGCGCGCCGGAGAGCGCTCCGCCTCCGACGCAGACGCGGCCGAGGACGAGCGAGGGGTATCCTCCTTCGCTTCCTCTTTGGCGGCTGCTTCACGCGTGTCAACCAAAGAGCGAAAGCGAGGAAACGGGGCGAGCTAGACAGAGGATTGGGGGGGAAAGAGAGAGAGAGAGAGAGGGAGGGAGACTGTACGCGGCAGCATGGCGAGGTAGGTGGCCCGGTGCCTTGGCGGAACGAAGGCGACAAAGTCACGCAGGAGCGCATACCGCTGCGGCCCTTCAAAGAGCTGTTGGACGCGCTCCATCAGCTCGGCCAGCTCTATCTGCTTGGCTCGAAAGTCACGAAGCGTAGACTGGAACGTCTTGTACTCGGCCTGGCTCAGGCAGCCTTTGACCTGCCGCCAGTGAAGCCACTCGGTGAGCGCCGCGACTGCGGTCCCTTGGACGACCACTTTGTTGGGAGCTATACCCTGCGTATGTAGGCCTGCGCTTCGCTTGCGGTGACCGTGGACTCCTCCACCTTGACGGGCGAGGTGGCGCCGTGCGCATGCGGCACCGGTCCCTCGTCTGTCTCCTCCACTCGCTCCCTCTTCACTCTCGTCCTGACGGTCGCTTGCGGTGCGCCGGTCGTGCCTGCGCCGGCGCCCGATACGCGAGGTGGCACGAACTTGGACGGCGACCTCTGCAGACCGGGCGGCCGTGCCATCTGCGCTACGGGAGCGGCGGCGGGCTCGATCTTGGGGCGAGGCAGGGCCGGCTTGGGCGGTGGGGGTGGCGGGGCGAGGGCCTTTTGGTTCTTGAAGAAGTTGAAGAAGCGCGTCAAGGCAAGCGCGGCCTGGTGCCCGAGTCATTCGTCGAGAGTGTTTTTTTAGATCCAAGCACACAGAGAGCGAACAGCCAAGTATCACGGGCGTACCACGCCAAATTGGTTGTAGACCTTGATCTGTGGTCGAAGCCAGAGCGAGAGTCCGGCCTGGTTGGACGCCATCCCGAATCTGAGGTCTCGGTGAGCACAGTGCAGCAGCGGCCATTTCAACTGTTCCGGCGGCGTGAGGCTGGCAGCGAACCTTTGGTCGGCCAGAATGATGGCGCCGTGATCTTGCGAATGCCGGATGACGCGACCCACAGCCTGGTTGACTGCTCGCATGGCCTGCTGGGCGTACCAGTCGCTGCCACTAAGCGACTGCACGCACGACACATACTCGAGAGGTCAGCCAATCAGAACGAGCGCAGTGCCTTTGGGGCAAAGGTCGGGCGTACCAGAGAACCGGAGCCGAGGATTTGCCGTTGATGGTCGAGAAAGCTCCTCTTCTGCTTGACCTTGGCGTCGGTCAGCGAGGGAAAGGGCAGGCCCGTGATGACCACTGCACGGCCGTTTTCGTCGGAGAAATCCAGGCCCTCAGACACCTTGCCGCGACACACGGCGAAGAACACCGCGCCACCCTCGCTCTTCACCTTGGCATAGTAGTCCTCCATGGCCTGCGCAGGCGATAGCATTATGCACAGCAACGCGATCAGAACGCTGCCTGCCAGTACTCAGGATCGAGACGCCAGGGTCCAAACCAGTTTGAACTGGAACGCCTCGCGGGGCTCGATGATGGGCTGTTTATAGCGACACATGCGTTCCCATATGGAACCGTTCCGAGCGTGTTCGTCCTGTGTGAACGACATGATCAAAGAGAACGTCGGCCCTTGCGCCCACGCAGTGGGTAGCTTCGGTTCTGTGGGAGGGAGAGTGGAAGAGGTACGGTTCGTTTCCAAGCGTCGATGCAGGTAGTGAGGGCCGTGTAGGAAGGGAAAAACACGAGCAGGCCATTCGGTACAATGCGCATGAAGTTGACTGAGGCAAACATTAGAAAGCTCAAACATGTCATTGTGGGCGAGCTGGTGGTCTCTCACGAGTCCAAGCACATTCACGATGCTCTGCGAAATTAAGGGGCACACGTACTCAAAGCGTTGCCCAGTGCTTGCTTATAATCCTCTGTCTCGCGCGTTTTGAAGGACGAATTGAGCGGGTAGTCCGACGGGCCATTACTCAGCACGCCCACCCACACTTGCGACGGCTGGATGACGTGGCTGTTCTCGAGCCTAATCGGAAACGGACTGCGGAGAGGTTGTGATCACGCTCTTCACTAGAGAATGTTGAGAGCGGATTGCGCGGGGCGCGTACATTTTGAGCTCGGCGGCGGTGGAGGCGAGAGGTGACAGGGTGCCGGAGGTGAGGATGATGTTCCGCACGCCCTGGGCAGCCAGTTCGAGCATGGCCAGGCCCGGGTTGAAGCACCAGCAGCTCACGACCCGTTCTGAAACCACGGCCATGGTCAGGTTTGGAAGGGAAGCGAGCCGCGACACGGCACAAGGTACCTGCATTGCGGCTCTGGAACCGATAGGCGCCACGCTGGGCAGCACTTGCCTGGTCGTGCACATGTATCTGGTGTTGTGTTTCGGAGAATTAGCGCGTGCAATGAGGTGATGCAGCAGCAGCACGCACCTTGTAGTAGAGCGAGAAGTCCTCGCGTCGGTCCGTGCCGTCTTTGAACAAGGTCTTGAGACAGTCATTGAGAGCCTTGAGCGAGAGCGGCTTCAGACCCATGCCACTCTCCTCATCTGAAAGAACGGCCAACGGCACAGTGGTCAGAACTGTTCACGTGTTCTCGCACACATTCATGCGGAACCCACCATTTGTCAAATCGGCAAGCACGCCATCGCAGAGATTCGTGAGCGCCACGGATGTATCCGCGTTGATGTTCACCTATGTTGGCCAGGCCACCATTCAGAACGGCGAGCATGAAACAAAACGTTGAATCAAATGGGTCAGAGACAGGAGGGATGGCGTGCCTGGTTGAGCAGCTCGTAGATGTACTCGCCCGAGCGAGTGAAGCCGTCACCGGAAACCGGGACCCGGTTGATTTCGTTGATCAAGGCCCACACCATGCCTGCACAGCAAACAAAAGCCACGTGTGAGGCAAGAATTGCAGTCGAGCAAAGGTGCAGTCAGTACCTTTGAAACGTGTGATGTCGTCCTTGTTGGATTCACCCGTGTAGCTGGGCGAGGCGGAGATGTCCACGGCCCTCTCCAGCTCTTTGATCGTCACTTTCAGATCTTCGACACGCAGATCGAACGAGGCGCTGTCCTCGCACACCGATTCCACGTTGTGCGCTTCGTCGAAAATGATCACTGCTCCGCGCAGGTCTACTCCAAGCGAGCGCCGAATGGCAGGATCAATGAGATAGTTATATCTACACGACACGACAGACGCACGACACATTTAACCGTAAGTGCGTGCTTGTGATGCTGTGTATGAGCTGGGCGTACGGAGCAAAGATGATGTCGGCAGAATATTGAAGCTCGCGTGCGAGGTAGTAGGCGCACAGGCCCCGGTCGCGTCCGGACTGGAGGAGCTCCTCGATGTCTGTCACTTCCCCCTCAGTCATCTCTTCCCCGAACATGCCGTTGGACGAGCCGCGCAGCTGTTCAGTTTTCTTGAGATCGTCGAGGCGGTTGTAGTAGTCGCAGCGCCTGCTCGTCACGAGCGAGCGGCACTTGTGGTCGCGGCCGGGCGTGTTCACCACATTGGGGTTGACGCACAGCTGACGTCGACTCCCGAGCACCGCTGCATTGGTGTGTCACGCGTGAATGACCAATTGCATGCAAAGCGACCATCACGTAGCTGATCAGCAGAACAGAGCCGGTCGCGTACTCATGCGAGGAGTGTAGGCGGTTCTCTTGAGCTCCTTCATGACCTGAGTGAGCTGGCTGTGGGTGCGCGAGGTGTAGATGATGCGCGGGGGCTTCTCCCGCACCACGAGCGGCGTGCCATCGGCTCCACCGCTGAACAGGAATGATCGCTGCGGCTTGTTACGCCACTCTGAGCTGCTGTTAGCTGGACGAGCTCATCGCATGGTACCAATCCAGCTCACTTACGCACCAGTTCCAGCGTCGGCTTCGGGTTCTGTCGCATTGAGCCACTGCTGTCGCCAGGCCAGAGACGCGCAGAGGAGACACAGCGTCTTGCCAGTTCCTGTGGGACTCTCCAGCAGCGCGTTCTTGCTCTGCACTAACGTCGTCAGTACACTGCCACATCGTGGCAACATAGAAGTGCCGGCATACCTCCTGGAGGCTCTGGATTACTTTCTCCATGTAGATCCGCTGGCTGTCGTAGGCCGTGAAGGGAAAGCCCACTGACACCCCTCGTATCTCGTACACCTGCATCTCCCGCTGCTCCACTTCTTCGTCATCTTCATTTTCTTCTTCAATTTGTTCATCTTCGCCTTCGTTCTCGTCACCATCTACATTATGAAATCCAGTTCGTAGCCTCTTGGCATTTCGGCCCCATACCGGCATGTCACCTTCATCTTCCATTTCCATCTACACTCATCGGATGAGGCCAGGTGGGAAAAAGAGCGCCAAAAAGTTCTTCGAATTGCGAAAATAAATCCAGAAGCAAATATAAAAAAGACGTCTACGCCTTGATGCCGCTGGTGTCGAAGTCATCAGAGGCAAACTGGGAGATGATGGCCAAAAGGGCCTTCTTTTTGGCGCTGCTGCTGTCCGACTCCAGGTCATAAAGCGTGCACAGATTGAACACCACGGCGTCCTGCTCGCGCGTACACCTCTATATCAGCAAGCTCGCTAGAGGCGGTTGAGTGTGGCGGGGACGTACGAGAAGGTTGGCTTCTGGATTGGCGGCGATGAGCTGTTCGAGCGACGTGATGGAGCGCTGGAGGTCGCGAAGATACAACCAGCACACTGCCCGGTTGTTGGCCGCCCACACGTTGTCCGGCTCGAGCTCCAGCACGCGCTCAAAGGCGCGCGCCGCATCCGAGTAGCGACCGTGGCCGATATGCTCCATGCCGCGGTTCGTCATGATGATCGGCGAGTTGTTAGAGTCCGCAACGAGCTGCTCCACGTCACGGAAGTAACGCTCCGCGCCGGTCAAGTTGCCCCACTGTAGCAGCAGGCGGCCCAGCGCCGACAGCAGAACAATGTCCTGGGCAAGGATGACAAGTAGCAAACGTTCATCAGTTCGCGCGGTCCATCATCGCGCACATAAGCGGGCATCGAGCGCGGGAGCGGCCCGCCTTACCTTGGGGTAGAGCGGGACGAGAGACGACAGGATGCGCAACGCCGCGGCGTAGTCGCCGGCTTGCACGTATCGCGTGCTAATGGAGAACAAGACCCTAACCTCGCGTCCCCGCCACGTCTGAACCACGTCTAGGCGACAAACGGGGCCAACACCAGTAGCGTGACGTGAGCACTGCACCCCGTAGTGAGGGAGGAGAACGGGCAGTACCTTGATCGAGGTCCAGGAGCGAAAGGCTTAGAGGCGACGCGGTTCGGGAGAGGGAGAGCGTAGAGAGGGCGTCGAGGTCGGCCGCGGAGAGAGAGGAGGTCTGATCGGAAGCCGCGCCGGAGACGGGCGTCGACTTGGCGGCCAGACTGCTGAGCTGAGCACGGCAGTAGTCGAGCAGCCCGAAGAGCGCGTCGAGGGAACGCGAGAGCCCCTCCGAACTGGCGTACGACGGCAGCTCGGCGCGCAGGACAAAGAGGGAGAAGGGCACCATCGAGCCGCGCTTGTCCTGGTACAGCTGAGGATAGCTCTCGTAGAAGGTGGACGCCGCCTCCAGGTCCCCGAGTGACTCCACCTCCTCGGTGGCCTTCTTGAATTGCCTAGTGCGCGGGGAGTGACAGCGTGTCAGTCAGACTCGTTGGACTAGCGCGGGGGAGGGGGAGTGAGAGATTTGCGGGAGTGGCCTACCTGGTCTTCACCAGGGCGACGAGAAGGCACAGCTTGCACTGCAGACGTTCGTGCGGCCAGCGGGAGCGCGTGCTGAGCTTGTCGGCCAAGCGCGCAGCGTCTTTCCAGTAGCCCGCTTTCTGCATGCGCGCAAGTGCGTAGGAGGGCCGTCAGGGACACCTGGCGCCAACACTCGCTTTCCTTCCATCCTGTGGAGAGGAGGCGGCGGGCCGACGCGAACCATGAGTGCTGTGAGCCCGTCCATGTCGTCGTTCACCGTCACCGGCGCTCGCCTTCCGCTCGTTCCCGGGGTACTCGGGTCCGCACCGGTAACACCGCCGCCTTCGGGCAGCTTCGGCCTGGAGCTGCCCGCCCAAGTACACGTAAGTCACCACCGTGCACGCAAGCTGAAGGCTATGGCCAATGATGCAAGAGAGAGAAAGAGAGGCAACGGAAAGGCGAGATGTACGCAGTTGGTGAAACGTCTGAGGCTGCGGCAGCATCGGTGGGGACAGGAGTGACGGTTGTAGTGGGGAGGGGCAGCGGTTGGTAGTCCTCTATTGCGGAGTAGCCTCGAGGAGAAGGGGGCGCGAGAGCACGGAGGGGATCATGCTCGAGAACCGGCGTGCGGGGCGCGATGGTGATGCTGGGCGAGCCCTCTCCTTCCCCCTGGGCGGCCTCGGCCTCTCCCTCGGTCGAGAGGTCGCTGCCCTGCGCAGAGGCATTTTCGAGACCCGTCTCTTCCACTGGCTCGTCTATGCCCGACTCAGCTGAGTCTGCATTCATTGTGTCCTGCGAAGTACTGTCCTCATCTTCATCCACTGACACCGCCCCCTGGTGGCTTTCCTGTTCCGCCTCCATTGTTCTATTTCCCGATACATTTCATTTGTTTTCTTTTGGGAGTTTCGGTCGGGGCTGGCGGGAAATAAGGGGGAAGACTTCCAAGAACGAGGCTGCGGCTCCGGTAAGGGCCCGCTCAGTACCTTTCATCTTCATCTCTCCCTCCTCTCTGATGATGCAAAGAAGCCTCCCGATCGCCGCACGAATCGGTGCCCCGGCCCGATTGCCCCACGCCAGCTCCTCTCTCCGGAGCCTTCTCTCTTCGCCATCCACATCTTCCCTCCAAATCGCGAATCTCCATCGACGCCTAATCAGCGGCTACGCCCCTGCTTCATCCACCACGCGCGGAGGAGAGCAAGCCACCAGCGGCAGCTTCTTCGATCGCATTAAGAACTCGCGATTTGAAGATCTCGTAGGATCGCTGGCAAAGCCCCAATGGGAGAGGAAGGCTGGCAAGCTGGCCCACTTCAAGAAGGATTTCTACGTCGAACATCCCGACGTGGCGAACATGACCGAGGCTGATGTGGCCCGCATCCGCGAGGAGGCACAGATTAAGGTGGTTGATCTCAAGCCCGACGCGCCTACCCTCCGTCCCATAGTCGAATTCTCGCAGGCCGGTCTTCCCAAAGCGATTATCGATACCCTTGCACGCAGCGGTATCACTCAGCCCTCGGCCATCCAGACCCAGGCCATTCCCATCGCCCTCGCCGGCCGAGACATGGTGGGCCGCGCGCAGACGGGCTCCGGCAAGACGCTCGCCTTCGCCCTCCCGGCGTGCGTGCACATAGGCGCGCAGCCTCCCCTTCGCCCGGGCGACGGCCCCGTGGGTCTGGTGCTGGCGCCCACTCGCGAGCTCGCCCTCCAGATCGAGGCTGAGGTCGCCCGCTACGCGCTCCTTCCCAACGGCTCCCCGCTCCGTTCCACCTGCGTCTACGGCGGCACCGCCAAGTTCAACCAAATCAAGGACCTCCGTCGTGGTATATACGGCCTTCAGCTCTATCCCACCTTGTCTTTTGTTGGGCGCCAGTGCCACGCATGCGCTGCTAACACACGTGCCTTGTGGGCCCACACGCACCTGTTTTTCAACGCTAGGAGTGCATCTGCTGATTGCCACGCCCGGTCGTCTGCTCGATCTGCTCCAGATGGGCGCGACCAACCTGGAGCGAGTCACCTACCTCGTCATGGACGAGGCCGACCGCATGCTCGACATGGGCTTTGAGCATCAGATTCGCGGCATCGTCGATCAGGTCATTTCTCCTTTCCCCGGTGTCAAGTGCCGCCTTTCTTGCCGGCGGGAGAGCGGGTGGCTGACGCCTTGTGACGTGCGGTTACGAACAGATTCGTCCCGACAGGCAGACGCTCATGTGGAGCGCCACGTGGCCGAAGGAGGTGGCGTCGCTGGCTCAGGACTACCTCAACACGCCTGTCACCATCACGGTGGGCAGCACCGAGCTTGCCGCCAACCCCGACATCACCCAAATCGTCGACTACTGCCGACCCGTGGAGAAGAGGCCCAAGTATGCTTTTCATTGGCCCAAGCGCTCTTGCTTGTCTCAGCTCAGGGCGTGGCTCAATCATTCCCCTCTCTTTGTGTGTACAGGCTGTTGGCGCTGCTTGACGAGCTGCAGAAGGAGCGACAGAAGACACTCATTTTTGTGAACACCAAGGCGTCGGCCGAGCTCTTGAGTGAAGAGATCACGGCCAGGGGCATGCGGGCCGCTTCCATCCACGGAGACAAGACACAGACCATGCGCGAGAACGTACTCCAGCAGTTTAAGCGCGGCAACGTTGACTTCCTTATCGCCACCGATGTAGCTGCTCGAGGCCTCGGTACCGGCCAGCCTCTCCCTTCCTTCATCGCCACATGACTGACCGCGTTGTGTGCCATGTCCACGGACAGACGTCAAGAACATCCAGTGTGTGGTGAACTTTGACTTCCCCGCCAATCTGGAGGACTACGTGCACCGAATCGGTCGTACGGGCCGAGCAGGCGCCAAGGGCACCGCCTACAGCTTCCTCACTGGTACACACCACACACTCAACACAACAACACACTTGCGTCCTGGGCCGCAGCGCGTTTGTCGAGAACTGACCCACCATCCACGCCTCTCAGATGCTCATGACAGAATGGTCCCCAAGCTTGTGAAGATCCTCAAGCAGGCCAACCAGGAGGTTGACCCAACGCTGATCGAGATGGCGAACAAGATGTCGTCGGGGAGGCCTCTCCACAACCAGCCGGCCTTTGGCCGAGGGCGGCAAGGCCCGGCAGGCAACATGCAGCGAGCCCCGCGGTACCGAACTGGCGCCTTTGATAGCCAGTACCGCAGCGGAGACCGACAGCTCCAGTACTCCATCAGCCAGCGAGACAGGAGGGCCGACCACCACTAATGAAGGGGCCGCTGCCTCCGTTTTTGTCGACACCCAATCCGATCTCTGTTTAAACAGCCTCTCCCCCTCTTGTCTTTCGGATACGCCGGCGGTCAAGTTTATGTTGTTGTTTTGTACACGGGGTGGTGTCTCCCCTTAAAACCAAGCTACTTACATCTTTTCTAGCCGCGTCCTCGTCGACACGACCTGGCGTTTTGCCTCTTAATCGCTGTCGCTGTCGAATTGGAGGACCTCGCACAGGTGAACGCGATCGTCGATGATGCGCTCGGTGGCTATCCTCCTCCTCCTCTCGTTCTCCTCATCGCGCACAGCGCCGATGTGGGCGGCCACCCGTTCCTTGTGCTCCAGCTGGGCGATTTCGCTGTCCTCGTCCAGGTGGAGACGGCGCCTACGCTCCTCCTCCTCGACCCTGTTGACCTCCTTCAAGCTGTCGTGCTGGTCCGGCAGGAAGTAGCCCTTCACCACCACTACGTTGCACGAAGCGTGCTCCATCACGTACTTGGACGTGCTTCCCGCCAGCAGGCGCTTCACCTTGTTCATGCCGCGTCTACGCGTTACAGAGAGGGGCACCGTGTGAGCGAGATGGAATCCGTCGACACAAATGAAAATTCACGAGCGAGCAACGAGCGCGGTGACCCCGCAAAGGGCGAGGGAGAGGTACCGGCCCACGACGAGGAAGTCAACGTTGCGTTCGTCGACGAGAGAGCAGAGCATCTGGCCGGCGTGGTGACCCTTGAGCATAACACAGGTGGATTTGACGCCACGCTCCTCGGCCAGCTCGCGGAAGGGCTCCATGATGGCCTTCTGGGCGCGTTCTACGCGAGCGGTAAGAGCCTCCTGAGCCTCCTTCTCCTTGAGCGAGAGGGCCGCGGACAGGAGGTGCCTGCTCTGCAGCTTCTCGGCGCAGGTGACGATGAGGAGGTGGTCCTCGCCTCTGTTGAGCAGCCGGCAAGCCGTGTCGAACGCTTCGTGTGAGTTCTTCGAACCATCAACAGCTACCATGAACGTCGCCATATCGGGGCAGGATTTGTTGAGGGTAAGGTAAGGTGCTGTGGAGGGTTGCTGCTGGTGCACTGACAATGATGACTTTGTGCACTCAGACGTGCTTCCTTTTGTAGGTGAGCCAGCGTTTCTGATTGGCTATCCCGTGTTTCGTTGGTTCTTTTATGAAATTTCGCGAACACGCCACAGACCGATCCGACACATCTCCAGTGGGCAAGAGTTGCTCTGTGTCCGACCACAACTTCGGGCCACTCGTGCGAAAGCTCTTTATACCTTGATGGGAAGATACGCTTCTTTACAAAAAAACTCTACATACACGTTATTGTTTGTGAGCGGTTAGTTGGCGGCCTTCTCTTTGGCGTGCTCGAGGTTGTTTCCCTCCTTGTCATCAAAGTCGTCGTCGACGCCCTCGTCCTCCACCTCGGTCTTGCCCTCGCCCAGGGCCTGGAGCAGCTTCACCACCTGGCGCTGGTTGCGGATGAAGTACTTGGCCTGCGAGTCCTGCCTGTTCACCACGCAGCTGAAGAAGCCCGCGCCCCTGTCCTTGTCGTCCTTGGAGCCGACGTTGTCGGTGGAGGAGGAGCGCTGGAGGTGGTGCTGGATGGCGGCAAACATGTCCTCGTCGGTCTTGTCGTCGCCCATGCACAGGACAAAGTCGGCGTCGGGCTCTAGGCTCATGATCTTGCGCACGGTGGCGCCCTTGGACACATTCTGAGGCCGGATCTCGATCACCTTCTTGCCGATGAGCACCTCGATGGGCAGCTTGGAGGCGATGTTCTGGAGGTGGACCACCAGCTCCTTGGCCTGGAACGACGCAAAGTCGCTGTCGGCGTTGCGGTAGTGCCACACGAGGTTGACCTCCTTGGTCTCGATCATCGAGCCGGGCGTGCGCTCGGTGTAGTCCTCGAGGATGGGGAGCACGATGTCCTTCCACGTGAACTCCATGCCGGAGAGCAGGTCCTCCCACTGGTCGGACTCGTAGTGCCTGAAGAAGAGGCCGTGCTCGCACGACAGCCCCACCGGCAGGTTGGCCATGCACTGCTCCAGGAACTCCCGCCCACGCCCGCTGATGATGTAGACCTGGTTCCTCTTGTCCGCCGTCAGGTCCTTAAGCGCTTTAAGGAGCCGGGGCGAGGGCTTGGCGTCCTGCGGGTTCTTGACGATCGGCGTGAGGGTCCCGTCGTAGTCCAGCAGGAACAACCGCTTCTTGGCCTTGGAGTAGGCCGAGCACACGTCGTTGAACTTGATCTTGGGCACCGTCGTCGACACCTCGATCTTCATCAACTCCGACAGGAACGTGCGCGCCCACAGGAGCGCCGTGTTCCTCTTCACGTAGTGGAAGTTGTACTCGTGCTTCAGCTTCCTAAATATTTACATAAAGTAGAGAGTTATAAATATTAAATATAGCACGTAAGGGCCAAAGACGGTGAGAGGGCAGTTGGGAGGAGAGGCCACGCACTTGTCGGTCTCGTTCATGGAAAAGACCTCGGCGACGGTAGAGGCCACGCCGCGGATGTCCCACGGATTGACGAGCACGGCGCCGCCCAGGCTCTGCGCCGATCCGGCGAACTCGCTGAGGATGAGCGGGCCGTAGTTGCCCTTCTGGCACACCACATACTCGTGGCAACTGTCGCGCGAACCCCACAACCGCGGGAGAGGATGAGTCGCCGGCTTGGCTTCAGCTGAACAAGCCCGAGGAGAGGAGACGGCGGCGTACGTCAGGTTCATGCCGTCGCGGAGAGGCGTGAGGATGCCGGCGTCGGCGGCCATGTAGAGCGCGCAGATCTCGTCGAGCGAGAGGTTCTTGTTGTTGAGGTAGTGGATGGGCGTGAAGTCGGCCGTCGAGTAGCGACCGTTGATGCGACCCACCAGCCTGGCGAGGACGATAGAAAAGGAGCGAGCCGGTCAGTGAGTGATTGGGGGTGGGTAGCATGTGGAGCGGTGCGCACTCGTTGATCTGGGCGTGGAGCTCCTGGAGCTCGCCCTCGGCCGAGGTCTGGCTCTTGCTGGTCTTCCTCTCCTCGCGAGGCGGGAGGCACACCTGGAACAGGACGGCCTTGCCCTGCCACTCGGGGAAGCGGCCGAGGAACTCCTCGAAGGCCAGCAGCTTCTGCGGAATGCCCTTGATCGTGTCAAGACGATCGCGACCCATGAGGATCTTCTTGCCCTCGAACTGCAACCCGCACGGCCGCCTCAAATGTTAGCTCCTAGGAAAGCGAGACACGAATTGTGGACGACACGGGCACGGGCACGCACCATCTTCTTGAGCTCCTCGACTCGCTTCTTGACCTGGGGCTTCTCCATGGTGTGTTCAAGCACATCGGGGTCGATGCCGGCAGGGAAGATGTCAACCGCCACCATGTGGCCGTTCCATTCCACGCCCTACAGGAAACGCAGCAGCAACATTGGCAGGCGGTGAGAGCTTGGCTCTCGTTGTGTGGCGTTGTGTGGCGTTGCGTGCGTGCGTGCGTGCGTGCGTGCGTGCGTTGCTCACGGAGCGGTGGTGCATTACCTTGGGCTGGGAGTCAAGAGCGAGAACGCGCGTGCAGGCGGAGAGGAAGTGTCGGCAGTCGTGGTAAGTTTGGAAACCGATGAGATCTGGTATCAACCAAGGAGGCGATGAGATTTGGACCAACACGTGTGCGAGCGCGATACTCTACGGCCAATGCTCGGCCGAGAGAGAGGAAGGGACAGCAACCCCCCTTGGGGGGGAGCGGGCGCGTACCGGATGCCAGGATGCCTTGGAGCAGCTTGCCGCGGACGGGCAGGATGCGATAGAGCTCGGAGGTGGGGAAGGGCGTGTGGAGGAAGAACCCGATGCGGTTGGTCACGCCGCGCTCGCGCAGCTCTGCGAGAAGAAAGAGGCAGACGATATGAGCTTAGGCTGAGAGAAGCGGTGCCTCGGGGGCAAGCGGGCAGAGAGAGTAGTGTGGCCACGTACTCTGAGGGAGGGTCTTGAGATGGTAGTCGTGAATCCAGACCACCTCGTCCTCGGCGCCGGTGACGGCCTTGGAGATGGCCTCGGCGAACTGCTCGTTGCAGCTCTTGTAGGCTTGCCACAAGGCGGGCTCGAACTTGTTGGTGACCAGCTGCGAGTTGAGGAGCGGCCACAGGACGGTCTTGCAGAAGGAGAGCCACTGCCGTCGGACCTTGTCGTCGAGGAAGATGACGACTGAGTTGAACTCCTCCCGGATGCGCTTGGCCAGCGCGGCCCTGTCCTCCGGCGGCACGTAGTCAAGTAGTGTGCCCACCCAGATGAACTCCAAACCCTTGTCTAACCAGCACGAGGGAACAACACGTGGGGAGACACGAGCATGAGCGCGTGCGCCACAGGAAGAAGAGAAACAAAGGCACGCGTGTGGAGGTGTTGAAGGAGGGACACGTACTGTCCTCGGCAAGGAGCCGATAGGCGGACACAAGTGGACCAAGGCTCGAGTTGGTGATTTTGTAGCCTGGATTGTTGCGTAAAAATTTGAAGAGATTGAGTGCACTCATTCATCCCCATGCATGCATCCCGCAGCACCGGGAAAGGTCACACGTTCGCGTTACCTTCATCTGTTTTCTCGAGGATGAGCGGCAGGTGCTTCACTGCACAGAAGACACGCTTGGGCAAAGGCTTGTTGGCAGCATTTAGCAGATCGGAAGAGTGTGACTTCGCCTGCATTCTGTTGTGTGGCGCAGATTGTTCTTGGGTTGCAAAGGAAGGTGTTGTGGGATTCGCGAGATCGAAGTTGCAAGAGTTGGTTCGATCTGGGGACTCTTGGCCTGTGTTCCGTGCACGTGCCTCTAGTTGAAGGTTGGTTCTTATGCGTGCGCTTTGGCACTGTGCTTTCTCCTGGGTGACGGCTGATGATAGGGGAGTGTGGGGTTCGTGGTAGAGAGAAAGAGGTCTGAATGTTGCGGGCGACAGGAGACGATGAAGTGTAGGCGATGGTAGGGACGGTGGGACTCAGGGTCGCTCAACGCAGCAAACGGAGCGAAATACAAGCTGAACAAGAGCAAAACCCGGGTAGAGTGGATCAGCAAGATGAAAGGCTCCGAAGTTCGGCTCGTCGCGTCTCCCTCTCATCAAACTTCGTCATTTGTGCTATGCGCGGTTAATAGAGTTGCTCATATTTTAAATTTTCATTTTTGAAGTACCGACTTCTCCTGGCCAGAGATTGCGCTGTGGGCTTCAAGAGGAATTTCGAAGCCATAGCCACGACCCAGCATGCCCAAAGTTGCTTGCCGCAGCCTGGGTAGGTTGCCATGCTGCCGCCCACGTGCTTAGGCATCGGCGCCTTCGCCACCCTCGCCGCCGCTCTGGCCCTTTACCTTGGGCACGACGAAGAAGGAGCCGTCCTTGACGGGCGCGTTCCTCAGGAGTTCTTCCGCGATGTTGCCGTCCGTGACTTCGTCCTCGCGTAGCCGCAGCTTAGCTTGTCGCGCGTCGAGCGGCGACACAAGAGGCTCCACGCCCTCCGTGTTCACCTGCCCCGATCTCGACGGTCAGGTGTGAAGACAGAAGCCATAAGCGAAGGAGGTGGCACCTCTTGGATGATGTGCACGCAGCTCAGTATCTGGCCCACCTCCCGGCAAAGGGCCTCCTCCTTCTCCGGGGCCACCTTGAGCTGTGCCCGCTTGGCCAGCAGCTGCAGCGTCGCCGCGTCGATCTGAGCTTCTGACGACTGCTGGAAGAACTTCTCCACAGACCATGATGGCTCCCGTGGCATAGTCTGCACGTCACGCGAACTGATTAACGGCCCTGTGCATTGGTTGCTTCACCACCTCCGGAGCGGTGGGGGTGGGCATAAAGCAACTGTACTAGCAAAATCACACGTAGGAACGCGTATTGTAGCGTACCACTCCGGAGGCATAGCCCCGTCGAAAAGGGATAGCTCTGCACGCTCTTCGCATCCTTCAGATCTTTGGTTTTTCTTTTATTTCCCTTTTCGAGAGCCTTTTCTTCTTTTTCTTTTTATCTTGTTCACCATGCGCAGAGGATGGAGTGGTGCAGCTGCCCTTTGTCGTGTGGCTGCGACCCATGAGGCCTCCCGGCTGCTCTCCACCGTGCAGAGAGCTCCTCTCTTCACATTCCTATCAAGAGCACAGCCGCCTGCCAGACCGCATGTGCGGCCTGTGGAGCCGGGGCAGGTGTCGCCACCGCGTGTGGTCCCGCCTCACATTGTGTCTCCGCCCTACGTTGCCACCGGGGGACATGTACCGCCCATGCAAGAGCAACCCCAGCACATGGAAATCAAAGATAAAAAGAGCATTGATAAGATGAGGGCCGCGGGACGTCTGGCCCGCCGCGTGCTCGACCTGTCCGGCACCCTCGTGCGACCAGGCACTCCTCCCTCATCCTTTCATCGAGCTCACAGAGTTGGGAGGCTGATGGTGTCATCAGGGGTCACAACCGACGCCATCGACGAGGCAGTGCATACGGCCATCATTAAAGCCGGGGCCTACCCTTCGCCGCTCGGCTATCAAGGGTGAGGCTCAGTGTCCATTGTTTGATTGGTCAACTGAGCTGAGCCCAGCTTTGGCGTGCTGTGCCGAGCTGCAGGTTTCCCAAGTCGGTGTGCACATCGGTGAACGAGGTGCTCCTCCACGGCGTCCCCGATAGCCGACCGCTGGGGGACGGGGACATCGTCAACGTCGACGTGACCGTCTACCTCGATGGGCATCACGGCGACTGCTCCCGCACCTTCCTCGTCGGCAACGTCGACGACCACGCTCGGCGGCTCGTCAAGGTCTACCATCACCACTACGCTTGCGACCGCACAACAACAAGCCTGCTGACTACCTGGCATGCGTGTGGCTTTGCAACAGGCGAACGAAGAGTGTGTGAAGGAGGTCATCGACCGACTGCGACCGGGCATGGACCTGCAGTTCATCGGCGAGTTCGTCGAGTAACTCACTCCTCCCCTCTAACCCCTTTCGCCTTTTGCATTTTCTGCGTGCTGCGTGCCGAGTGCCGCGTGCGGCCAAGGCTTGACCGCCATCTTCCTGCACCCAGGGACTACGCCCTCCAGGCAGGCTTCGCCGTCGTTCCCGCGGCCGCGGGTCATTCCATCGGCACGCTGTTCCACGCCTTCCCGCCGGTCATGAATTTTCATATCCACCATCACGCCCCTTCCCTTCCTTCCCTCTCCCATTTTCGTCTTGAAGTGATTGGGTGCTTTCTCCTTGACTCTGGCCCACGTAACCAGTTGAGCTTGAAGCTACAGCCAGGAATGACCTTCACCATCGGTACGCATGCATATGATGCCTGCTGCTGGCTCGTGGCTGCCTCTCTCTCACACACGTGAGTTCGCGCTGGTTGCAACAGAGCCAGTGTTCGTCGAAGGGGAGCCCACGTTCAACCTGTGGCCAGACAACTGGACCCGCAGCACCGCCGATGGCGGATGGAGTGCCCAGACCGAACATACCATTCTCATCACCGACGAGGGCGCCGAAATCCTCACGTCGGCCGAGTGAAGCACTCCACGGCCGCGAGGCCTCGATCGCGATGTTGTCCCCCACGCGCAAACAAACAAACGAGACCAAACGGTTGACGCTAATTGGATTCATGGTGGGATTGGACGCCACCCAGTCGTCAGCAGGCGACAGACGCAAGAGCATACTTGGCCGTGGGCATGTCGGCCACCTGAGACCAGGAGTTGGTGGCCGGGTCGTAGCGCTCGACGGTGGCAAAGGTCGTAGTGTCGTCGAACCCGCCCAGCGCGTAGAGCTTCTTCCCGATCGAAGCCGCCGCGAGCGCGTACTTGGGCGCCGACATGGGCGCCATGGTGGTCCACGCGTTGGTCTTTGGGTCGTAGCACTCCACGACCGCCTGGCAGGCCTCGCCGAAGCCGCCCAGCACGTAGATGCGCTCGTTGAGGACCGCGGCGGCGAGGTAGTAGCGCGCCGTGGGCATGTCGGGCACGACGCCGGCGCGCCACTCATCGGCCGACGGGTCGTAGACCTCCACCGACGCCAGCGGCACAGTGCCGCTGTGTCCTCCGATGGCGTAGATGCGACCGCCGAGGACCACCGCCGCGAGCGCGTAGCGCGGCGTGGTCATCTCGGCTACGCGCTCCCATTGGTTCGTGCGCGCGTCGAACCGTTCCACGGAGCTGAGGTAGATGGCGTTGTTGTGCCCACCCAGCGCATAGATGCGGCCGCCCAGCGCCACGCCCGCCAGCCCGTTGCGCACCGTCGACAGGCCCTCGAGAGCGCGCCAGCCGGCGAGCTCGGTGGTGGGCGCAGACGACGCGGAGGCGAAGACTGACGGGTCGAAGAAGCCCACAGACGAGGTGTCGGCACTGAGGCCGCCCATGACGAAGATGCGGCCCTGGAGGGCCACGGCGGCCGCCGAGTTGCGGGACGCCGGCAGGTTGCCCAAGCTTATCCACGAGTCGGCGCCCGGGTCATAGCGCTCGACCACGCCCAGCGTGAGCGAGCCCTCGCCGTTGCGGCCGCCCACGACGAAGATGGCAGTGGCCTCGCGCTCGGCGCTGCCGCTCGGAACCAGGGCCAGGCTCGGGGAGGCCGCGAGCGAGTCGACGTTAAAGGGTAGCTGAAAGTAGTCGAACTCCTTCTCCAGCCGAAGCATGAGCGTCGTGTCGTCGGGCGCCACCCAGGCCGTCCCCTCGCGCAGGAAGTCGAGCACATGCTCGAACAGCTCGCCGTTGCGATCGATGAAGACGCGTCCCTCGTCGTCGTTGGCGAGATCGTGTCGTCCGCTGAACATGCGGCCGAGCAGCGAGTCGTCGTAGCGCGTGAGCGTGGTCTTGGAGGTGGTGAAGGTGCGCCCGCCGACGTTGAGCTTGATCAGCGATCCCCACTCCTGCCGTATGACGCCTATTTCGGCCACCTCGCGCTTCAACCGTTCTCGCTCGGCCTCGAGCTTCTTGATCTCGGCCTCGAGACGCCCGCGCTCGCCGTCGACCGACGCCTGCAGCTGCGCGAATGCCGCCTGCAATCGGACCAGCGATCCCGCTACTCAAACGGGAGTGGTGTCAGGTTGCAGTTGTCAAGTCGAAGCCCGCTCCGGCAGAAACAAAGAGAGGCCCACCACGAGAAGGAAAAAAGCAGTGGGTGCACACCTTCTTCTTGCTTTTGCATGTGGTGTGTGTATCAGGGGTTGTGGTGCAGTTGTTTCCTGTGTCCGCGGTTCGTGGAAGTGAACGCGGCCCTGAGCCGAGGAGAAAAACGAAGTAGCGGGGGGGGGGGAAGCAGTGGAGAAAGATGAGAAAGTGGAAGTAGACGGCACGTGCATGGACTCAAGCCATGCCGAAGAGAAGAGAACATACAACAACGGCAAAAGTGGTGCAAGCTCGAGCACGAAGAAGAGACCACACAACGAAACAACAGCTCTTAATTCCAGGGCAAGTTCGCCACCTACACTCCGGTTGTACGCGTCGACACTGTTGGTGCCCTTCTCCCTGACCGGTTGTGGAAGAGGAGAAGGGGCTAGGGCTGAGCCAGGGCGGCGATCTGGTTGAGCTTGGCTCGCAGACGTTCATTATCGGCCTTAAGCAACTGCAACTCGGCCTTCAACCGCTCCTTGTCAGCGTCAGGCTGTTGTTGGGCCTGCTCGGGGAGCGCGGACAGGTCCAGCGCCTTGCCCACTCCCCTTTCGGTCTCCACGTTGCGAGCAAGCCCGCGAGCTTGTTGCAATACGTCCATTCCTGCATTAGGTGGGGCGTGAGCTTGATGTTTCGGTGCCTGTTGGTTCGTGATCAAGAGGCTCACCTTGTGCGGCGCTCTCAATGGTTTTCTTTCTCCTACTGGCAGTTGAGTTTCTGTTGAAGAAGGGTGGCTCAGTCATAGCCAGAGCTACTGATACATGCGGCGATTGTACCGCTTGGCCAGGAGTGATTGCGGTATCTCGAGCCTTGTCCCCCTGCCACCCCATCCCTCCCGGCCTAAACGTGGATCAGCCTTTACGAACAAAGGGGGCACCATATCAGCCGGAAGCACTGGTGATAGTACAGATGGCTAGGGCTTGTTGGACGTGGCTTGTGAGGGCTTGCACATGTTGGAGCAGGCTTGCGCTGTCACGACTCCCGCTCCGCGAGATCTTGACCGAGTTGATGAGCTGGGGTGCCGTAGCAGCGACTGCATTTCCCACCTGTCGCAGCTTTCTATTGAGATGTTAGCTCACCCTGGATGTTGCTGTTGCGGTCGTGTGGGGAGGTCGTGCGAGGAGGTGTCCGGGTCTGTGGCATCGTATCTGTTGGCGGTAGATGAAAGAATCCTAACCAAGCATACCGACTTCGCGGCAAACGCTCGTGCCACATCTAGAGGGAATGGAACGGATGAGCGTCGTCCGATGCCATTCAATCAGCGAGTAAGGTATGAAAAGCACCGTTGGTCTCATCAGGAGAATGGAGAGCCTTCATGACCAGCTCTTTGGCAGCCTAAGCGCAAGGCCACCCAGGTGAGCGACGCTGCAACGTGCGAAGGAGACGGCGTACCGTTGCGCATTCAGTGGTTGCGTCATTGAGTTGCTTCTGTTCGTTGTCTTCCTCGACCTCCACTAGTCCCGAAGTGAGCTCACAAATCTTGCGTAGTGCCTCCACCACCTCCTCTCTGGCCTGGTCGTTGCATTGGCCTTTCTCCAGCTGAGCCATCACTTCCTGAACAAGCTCATGGTATAAGACATAATTGGCTGTTGCTCATAACACCAGCACTCACCTGTAGTATGTTGGCCTGTTGCCTCAGACTGCGCGCGTAGTCGAAGATGCCATCCCGCATGGTGGGGTTTCCATGCGAGGCAGCAACCTCTTCGGCGGACTCGATGAGGCCCTCAGTGGCCGCGACGAAACCCTCCAAGATGGGCAAAGTGTCCTTGCCCAGCCCTTCCCTGGCTAGGCCCGTCCTGCTCGCCAACGTTTCCAGCCCCCGCTGCAGAGAGGCCACTACGAACGACGACACCGCCATACCTTGCACTTGCCTCTCAACTGGCACTTGCTCCTCTTCCTCCAAGCGGGGGTCCGCAAACCAAGGTCCGCGGTGCACCTTGCGTAAACCAAGGTCCGCGGTGCGCCTTGCATAAAAGGCAAAACGTGGTTGTTGTGGAAGTTTTAGGAAGGCCGCACCAATCCAATTACGATCAAGTTGTGCCTTGATCGCGACGCCTGCGGCGTATGAAGTTGTGACGTATCTACAAACAAGGTTTAATTGAAGAGAAGACCCGGCGCAGCTGCCCACGAGCTGAAGTTGCAGGCCATAAAGGGGTGGGAGCAAGGCCTACTGTTGGGCAGGAGCGGGGGCTGCGGGCTGCTGCGGCATGTGGTAGGCAGGCAGGATCATGGGGAAGGAGTAGGCGTGGGGAGGGATGCCGGACTGGATGTTCATCTGCATGGGCATCTGCATGGGCATGGGAATGGGGACGGGAATCAAGGAGCCGTCGGCAGCCTGCTGCATGGTGTAGGCCTGGAAGGGGTAGTGCTGGGCCTCGGGAACAGGGAAGGTCTCGGGCGTGATGAGGTTGAGCTCCTCGGCGGGAACGTCCTTCTTGCTCGTCTTCTTGGCCTTCTTGTAGGTGGGCAGGCGGCGCAGATTCCTCCTCCGAACGGCGCGGCGGCAGGCGATGCAGGCGCAGGTGAGCGCGCAGCACAGGAAGATGACGGCGGTGAAGCCGATGAGGGCCGAAATAGCGATGGTGACGATGCGCTTGCGCGAGCTCGACATGTGGTGGCGCGGAGAGGCCACGCAGTGACCGCCCTGCCAGTCGCACAGGTCGTTGTTGGCGTTACAGGTCGCCTCGTTCATGAGGCTGGCGCAAAGGGCTACAGAAGTGAGAGAGAGAGAGAGAGAGAGAACGCATCAGCTTCCCTCCATCTTCGCTCAGAAACAGAAGAAGAGCTTTGGGACAGGGGCGTGTACCCTCAGTGTCGCAGGCAAGAGGCGACTCAACGATGAGCTTGAGGAGGCACTCCTCCTTGATGACACCAATAAGGAAGCTGGGGCTGGTGTTGGGGTCCGCGGAGGGCATGCAGCGCATCTCCACAGCCGTCTTGCGGTGCTCGCCCTCGGGGCACAGCTCGCCGCCGCCGTAGGTGACTTCGAGAGTAGCGCCAGACTCGACTGGTGTAGGCGCAAATTACATGAGCCTTTTGTTGGACGGAGAGCAGGTAAGGGAAGGGCGGCCATACCACCGTCGGCCCAGTGGGCCTCGGAGGCAAGGCCGTGCGAGATGGCCTCGCCCGTGCTGGTAATCTCGCAGACGGCGGCGTCCATGGGGCATTGGCCAGCGTGAACAGGACCACAGGGGTTGAAGTGGTAGGTCGAACCGCCAATCATATCCTTCACCAACAGGTCCTTGCTGCAAATAAAGAACGACAATGACATCATCACCATCATTATCAGAATTTGTGTCACCCTTCAACCATTTCAAATGAAAGGAGGAGCGTGCCTCGCAAGGCGACTGAGATCAAAGGTATGACCCTTGGTGTCCTTGTAGTGGCAGGTGGGGTGGGCTTTATGCTTGTCGTCGTGGTGAGCACCGTGGTGCGGGCCCTTGCCGGGCTTGCCGTGGTCGCCGTGAGCCGACGCCATAACCACCAGGAGGCCAAGCAGGACAGCCACAATCAAGCTGCTCTTCATCTTATGAACGGTCTCTTTCGCGTGGGGTAGTTGCCGCTTTCTTTCTAATGCTTCTGTCTCCTCGTACGAATCTTGATACTCGCCTCTGTGCGACAGAACTCTCCTCGTTGCGGGCACTTCGCTATATCGTTCTGGCGCCGCCATTGGTTGTTGCGGAGGCATCTCAAATAGGCCTCTGGTTTCGGTGAAGGCCGCCGTTACCGCGGTTGCGGTATCCGCGGTAAGTTTCCTTCATGATTTCCCCTCTGGCAGAAGGAAACGAACAAGAAATAAAAAACAAAAAACGAGCTTTCTTGTGTTTACAGTCCGCCACGCACAGCTTGGAGCGTGGAGTAAATCGAGGCGCGGCCTGAGTTGTTGACCGCGGGTGTGGCTTCTCTTCTCTTTATCGACCGCCGTCTGATCCACACAGCCGGACGGTTGGGTAGGGGGTAGGCACGCTCGAGGGCTGCTTAGCCCTTGACCCAGCGCAGACCGACGAAGGCCAGGATACGGAAGAAGATGATCATGGCGATGAGGACCAGGGCACAGCCCCAGATGGTAATGTAGTCGAAGCCCTGATCCTCAATGACCTGCTGACCAGAGGTGATCGGGCACTTGCCGCCGACAAGCTCATTGGGGTCGCAGTAGAGCGTAAGCCCTGGGGGGGGGAAACAGACGAGTAGTGGTGAGCACCGGTTCAGCAAGCGAGAGGCGCGCACAAGGTACCCTCAAGTTCATTAAGGGCAATGCCAGTGTAGGAATATTTGACGAAGCTCAGCGCATCGAGCCAGGAGAAGTAGGCCGGCAACTTCGAGGGCGGAAGGAAGAAGCCACCGTAGAGACGGCAGATCTGAACAAGTATGCAGACAAACGGGAAAAGAGTGAGTGGAGGGCAAGAGGTGTAGAAGGATAGGCGAGAGGCAAACGCACCTCGAGGATCAAGGGCAGAATGGTGATGGAAAGCGTGACGGTACGGCAGAACGTGGAAATCATCAAAGCGAGCGAGGTAGCGGTGAGGGAACACAGCTCCATGAAGCACACGAAGATGAAGAACTTGCCGGCGTCGGTCTGCAAACAGGCGCTTTAGTATGGGGCGCTCCTGGTAATGGGACTCGCGTGAGAGCAGTGTATACCTGGAAGCCCACGAGGAAGTAGACGATGCAGGAGAAAAGCAGCGGGAAGAACATCTGCACGAGCATCTCTGCCATCATCTTCGCGACGTAGTAGGCCGAAACGTAGTAGGCTCCAGATGCTCGTTCTCGTAACACAATCAATCGTTCCGATGGGACTGTGTTGACAGAGAAGGCGAGTGTAAGTGCGAGCAGTGTTGGAATGGCAGGAAACGCATGGGCGAGACGAGGCGTACAGGAATTGATCAAAATGAGCGCGCTGAAGACTCCCTGGTTGATGCAGATGAAGAACAGCACAGACAGCCTCTTCTTCTGTCCGGCTTGGTTGGTGCCGATGTCTAGGAACACGGTTCCGATCAACACGCCGAAGATGATGGTCTGCACCAACTGGGCCAGGAGCACCATCCTCGCGCGCATCACGTTCTGCATCGCCCTCAGGAAGAGATACCACACTTGCGAGAACCACGAGGGCCTGTAGCAAGTAGATGCCGACGGAGTCACGAGTAAATCGTCGGGCCTTTGCTGCAGCAGGAAACGCTGGCCAGATGTGCGTACCGTGAAGGGAATGATCGGTCCTTCCTGTCCTTCTTCTTCTTCTCGGGCGGGTCATCTACGTGCGGCGGTGTGTAAAGCAGCCGAATCTTATCGGCGTTCTCATCGGCCTCTCTTATCTCCTCCTCCGTGAACTTGGCAGGGCTGATCACATCCACTGCGCAGACGAATACGGCAAATGTGAGCAAATGTGAGGTCGGGGGGTTGACAACTGCGTATGTAAATGTGTAGGTCGTACAGACGTGGTCGGCAGGGTTCGTGTGCACCGGACAGGGGAAGCCGGCCTCAGCATAGTGGTTTACCACTTCATCGGCCGGGCCGTGATAGACAATCTTACCGCTCTTCAGGATCATCAGGTCGTCGAAGAGATTGAAGATCTGCGTGGCGGGCTGATGGATGGTGCAGACCACGGTGCAGTTTTCGCTGTGGGCAAGGTCCCTCAGAATGCGGCAGAGGGTGAGTGCCGTGATGCCGTCGAGGCCGGAGGTGGGTTCGTCCAGGAAGAGGAGGCGAGGCTTCATGAGAAGCTCCATGGCCACGCACAGACGCTTGCGCTCTCCGCCGGAAATACCCTTCTTCAGAGCACTGCCGACAGGCGTGTTCTTGCAGTGTTCGAGACCGATCTTGGTGATGACCTCGTCCACCCTCTTGAGCTTGTCGTCCCTGCTCATTTTGGCGGGCAGACGCAGGAACGCCGCATAGCGCAGCGTCTCCTTCACTGTGAGGTCGGGGAACAGCAGATCGTCCTGGTATCAGATAGCACGCGATGAGGTAAGCCATAGTCGCGCTCGCAAGAGGCTCGCATAGCAAGTGTGGAGGTACCTGCATGACGTAGCCCGACACTTTCTTCAAAAACGACCTGTTGTACTTCTGACCGTCAACCATTTGGTCGCCCTTCCCCTTGGCCTTGGCCAGACGGCACGCGAGCATGTTCATCAAGCTCGTCTGCACCACACGAGTAAGTTATTGGTTCGCAGGAGAAAATTCAAACAAATAAAAATCTGTGTCGACAGGCCCCGACGGTCACTATTAATGGCGCAGTCGACACTCTGAGCAAGATGGTGCGGCGCGCTCGCGATTAGTGCGTTGCTCGGAAGATGAAGTGGTTACCTTGCCAGCACCGCTGGGGCCCATGATGGCGAGGAATCGGCCCTTGACGCGACCGCAGGCCTCTGAAAGAAGCACCTTCTTGCCGTCGGGCGAAGTAACCTTTAGGTCCTTCCACGATAGCTCCGCTGCGTCGCCGTACTCGTCGTCTTCGTCCAGGTCATCGACATCGTACGCTTCGTCCTCAGTGCCCGACGTGTTGCCCTTCTTTCCCTTCAGGGCCTGGGTACTGTTCATTGACATTTCGTCTGCATCCGATCCTTCAATCGAAGATCCTCCTCCGGTTCTGCCGCTCTCCATGTCTGCCATTTCCAAATCGCCCAACAGTTGGTCGTGGGAGTGCAGTGAACGGTCGTCGTCCGTTGTCTGTCCCTGCATCTTTGTTGTGTGGCGAAGTTGGATCTATGGATGCGATGTGTGTCGTTGTTGATTATGTTTTTTTTTACTGCCGAGGCGTGAGCGGCAGCTGACGTGAGGCGTGGCACAGGCGGGTAGTTAGTTTCCCGAACGTGGAGAGTCGAATGAACGTCCTGCACGCAGAGAGGAAAGGATAAATAAGCCCAGCCAAAGGAGTTTGTCCAAGAACGGGCTCCGCGCGGTTGTGTCTTTCTCCGCCTCTCGCGTGCTCGAGTGGACGGTGGGCGTGGACAATACTAGAATTTTCCCGGCAGCCTGCTGACAAAGTGTGTCTTGCGCCCGTGGTACCTTGCGCCACACGAGGTACGGGCCCACGGAGCGGCTGGGGATCTCTAACTTGTCAGGCGAAAAGTAGGTCGACGCGCGACCTGATCTCTCGCGGCTATCTGCCGGACTTTCGGAATACATCGTCGCGTCGTAACTACTTCTGCAGCCCCTGTGGTCGTGACGTAACAACTTCTGCTCTCCAACTTCCGTTGGGCTGTTCTGATGATATTTTTTTTGGAACATTTCTTTTGTTCCTCTGTAGAGAAAACAAAATATAATGGACGCACCACCACGAAAGAAGAGGTGTCTGGCGGACTCACGTGACTCGGAGGCTTTCGGCGAGGCTGCCACTACAGATAAGGAATGCAGTATCGAGGAGGTGCTGAGCGATGAAGAATTGCGTCCCTTCACGCCACGTATGACTACCCCCCCCCCGATTTTCAAGTTTCTCGCTAACGCTCCTCTCCAGGCACGGTAATGGTGGCGGGCATGACCCCGAAGCGTGCAAACGCCCTCTTGCAGTACGCTCCTGCCCCAGTGCACTGCAAACCTTCACTTCGCTGACGCCCTTCCAGGGTGCTCAACAGACATCTGCCCATGCCCTCGCACGCAAAGCACCTAAAGCGAATCCGGCGTTTCAATGATACGACCACCGCCGAAGGTAAGCACCTGGAAGCCGCTAGGTCGTCGCGACTTATTCGTGCTGGCAGGTTACGTACTACAGGTGCTCGTGTGCGATCCGGATGATGAGACAAGGCTCAGTGAACCAGCCGTTGCCGACGCTCTGGCCGACTTTTCGCTGTCCCTGCAGCCAGCAGAAGTGTCCGCTTACGCTCCGCTCACCGATGCCCAGTACACTCAGTGGAACGCAATCTGGCCTATTGGCGCGCGACCTCCGCCCAGGTGCGACTCCTTCAGCAAGTCTGAAGCGAGAGCTTGGTGCTTTATGCTCACCGCAGCCGCGTATTCCGTGCAGGGAGATCCAGCCTCCATCCAAGTGGCCAGCGAAATCCTTTATAGACGCGGTGGGCTATATGAAAGCGGCTCTCGAGCAAGCAAATACGGCCAAGAGCAAGGGAGAGGTATCTTCATTGTTAGCACTCGAAAGCCTTGTCCGTATCTGAGCACTGACAAATAGCCTGCCATAGCGCCCAATCGGTGCGGTTGTGGTCAATCCCACCACCGGCCAGATAGTAGCCAAGGCTCACGACTGCTGTACGCACCTGCCCATGGCCGAATACTGAGCACGATGTGTGTGGTGGCAAAGCGTCCTCAATACTTACCAGCCGTTTCAGCCAGCAGTCATCCACTGGACCATGCTGCGATGGTGTGTATCCATAAGGTGGCTGCCAAAGATATGGACGACAACCCTTCCACGAGAGGGAACTACTTGTGCACCGGATATCATCTTTACATCACTCGCGAGCCATGCATCATGTACCTTCCGCCCCGAACGCCCACTCCAATGCGCCCACTTCTCATCCTGGTCTTTAGGTGTGCGATGGCAGTGCTACACTCCCGATTTGCTAAAGTCTTCTACGGCGCCTCCAACTCGGCCATGGGCGGCCTCGGCGGGCGGGCGAAGCTTCACACCCATCCCTCACTTAACCATCATTTCCAGGCGTACAAGGGCCCACTCCAGGCCGAGTGTCAACAACTTGAGGCCGGGCCGTAGCGTCCAAATGAAGACGCCTTTGTTGTGTGCGGTGGGACGGGGTAAAGTGCCCAAGCAAACAGCCCAAACCCACCGCCCGTCAGGCGCATAGCTGACATGCCTTGCTAGAATTCATTCGAAAAAGGTCAAGATTCCGTGGGATGGTCTCCAGCACTGGACAGAGCTTACCCCACGCGCCGTGCCAGTCCAGACGAGAGCGTACACCTCTGTCGCAGCTGCCTTTCTCCTTGCTCTCTTGCTCGCATCCTGGCCGTAGTCCCACCACAGCGAGGACACCACACTACCAGGAACTTCCTTGTCTCAGCTGACACCACCTGTGGACCGCTGCAGTTATTGCCATCACACGAGTGAGCATCGCTCCTCCTGCATTTGTCCTCGTATCCTCGCCCACAGCCAAGGTCTTGTGCTTGCCCTCTTCTTGTGGTGTCTCGTATTATATCGGTTATTTTATGTTTTTTTTTTCATCAAAAAAAAAAGGTTTTGTGGCATTGTTTCGTCCGCGGTCTGACAGAGCTTGTCCAGCTAGCACGATTTGTGGCTCCAGATGCCCTTACGGTGATAGCTCGCTGCGACCAGTGCCCACTAATCGTCGCGCAACCTCCATCCACGTGTATATTTTCTGTAAGCAGGGATCTCAATTAATCGTGATCCTCACCAACACGAAGACATGGCCACGAGCACGGAGCACGATCAATTGCCCAGTCCTCTCGCGCCTTCTTCGGATCCCTTGAGCCAGCTGCAGAGGCTAGTCATTGTCAGCAATCGCTTGCCGGTGACTTGCGTCAAGCAGAAGAACGGCGGGTGGACCTACAACAAAAGCTCGGGCGGCCTGGTGACGGCTCTCTCGGGCATTAAGAACACGTCTCGCTTTGTGTGGATCGGATGGCCGGGCGTCTACGTGGACGACAAGGCCGAGCGTCGCGAGATGGAGCGGAAGCTGTTTGAGGAGTACTCCTGCATCCCCGTGTGGATGAACTTTGAACTCATGGAGGACTTCTACAACGGTACTGGTCTTCCACCTCCACTATGCTCTACGCGAGCGCTCAGTGGCACTGACTGCCAGTCGACTATGTGTGCGCGGTTGAAGGATTCTCCAATGGTGTCCTGTGGCCGCTGTTCCATTACATCGATACCATCAAGTTTAATGCGAGCTTGTACGAAGCTTACGCGCGAGCCAACGAGCTCTTCGCGCAGGCGGTCACCAGCATCTGGCAGGAGGGCGACATGATCTGGATCCATGAGTGCGTCGTCCCTCTCTCTCTCTCTCTCTCTCATTCCTTCAAGTGCGCAGCTGTAGCTATTTCCTGAGCACCACTCACGCCCTCTCTGTCTCCAGTTACCATCTGATGTTGATGCCGCTTGCGATTCGCCAACAAATCCCCACGGCCAACATGGGTGCCCACGCTTGACCAAGCGCTGCTGTTCGCTCAGCTGCCGAGCGGTGAGGCTCGACCACTCACATCCTTCCTGTGCACACAGGCTTCTTTTTGCACATCCCCTTTCCGTCGAGCGAGGTCTACAAGATCCTGCCGTGCCGCGCGCAGCTGCTAGAGGGCGTGCTCTCGTGCGACCTCGTGGGCTTTCACACGTGGGACTACTCGGAGCACTTCTTGAAGACCTGCACCCGCATATTGGGCGCCGAGACCCAGTTCCAGGCCGTCATCTACAAGGATAGGCGAGTTCCAGGTGCGTTGCCCCCCCATTCGGTCCTCGCTCGGCCTGACATTCCGCCGTCTGCTCACTCGTGCTCGGGAATGCAGTGCGGGTGTTCCCTGTGGGCATCGACGTGGCCGAGTTCGAGCGCACTCTCATCACGACGCCGGTGAAGGAGCGCCTGAGCGAATTGTACC
This sequence comes from Acanthamoeba sp. SK_2022b, assembly GCA_027943245.1. Lineage (NCBI taxonomy): Eukaryota > Discosea > Longamoebia > Acanthamoebidae > Acanthamoeba > Acanthamoeba sp. SK_2022b. The sequence continues at coordinate 23,196 of JANDJZ010000017.1, read as the reverse complement.
AACGCTTCGCGGGGAAGAAGGTGATCCTCGGCGTAGACCGGCTGGACTACATCAAGGTGTGATCGCCCGCCACTCGTGTCCGCCTGGCTGCCGCGTGCTCAATGGCGACCGTGTCCCTTCTGTTTGAACTCCAGGGTCTGCCACACAAGCTCGAGGGCTACGAGCTGTTCTTGTCCAAGCACCCCGAGTGGCGACAGAAGGTGGTGCTCATCCAGGTGGCCGTGCCTAGCCGCGAGGACGTGCCCGAATACCAGAAGCTGAAGAAAGGTTGCTCTTGCTCTTGTTCGCTCGCTCGGTAACATTCCCTACCTTGAGCTGAAGGGTCGAGTCTGTTCTTCTGCACGTGTAGTTGTCGACCAGATGGTGGGTAGGATCAACATGGAGTACGGCTCTCTGGAGCACCAGCCCATTCACTACCTGTACCATTCGGTCAACTTCACCGAACTGTGCGCCCTCTACACGCTCGGTACCCTCCTCCTCTCGAGTGTCCCTCTCTGTGGACCGCGACGCTGGTTTTCGATTTTGCTCACCGAAGCGGGCGGTCAACAGCGGATGCCGTCTTGATCACTTCACTGCGCGATGGCATGAACCTGGTTGCCGAGGAGTACATCGTTTGTCAGAAGGAGCGCAAGGGCGCGCTCATCATCTCCGAGTTTGCCGGGGTACGACGCTTGACCGGCGTGGTGTTGGTGGACGCTTGGCTTACGATCCCTACCTCCCCTCCACCCAATGTTTGCTGCGATAAACGTTGTTGCAGGCCGCTCAATCGCTCAGCGGAAGCATCCTCATCAACCCTTGGAACCCGAGGGACGTCGCTACTGGCATCAACAAAGCCCTTTCGCTCACTCTTTCAGGTTCGAGCGCTTTGCATCGCTTTACTCGCCCCACGACCTCCCGCAAAAGGCGCAATGATATGGACGAGTTGGCTGATGGCTCTGCGTGGCCGCGTGACTGCGTGCAGATCGAGCGGAGAGGCACAACACACTGTATAGATTTGTATCTAAACACACATCGGCCTTCTGGGGCACGAGCTTCATCGAGTCGCTGGTCAGCGAGACGATGTCTGTACAAATGCTGCTCGAGAAATCGGTCCCTATTTATCACATACTCAAGCGATACACCCAGAACAAGAAGCGCCTCCTCGTCTTCCAGTCTGACGGCGTCTTGGTATGTTACTCCCCTTATCCTATTGTTTTGTTTCGGATCAACCGAATCCCACGCGGACGCACCTTAACGGGAGGTCATCTGCTGAATGCGCGACTTGTGATGCGTTACAGAGCCTTCACGCGCAGTCGAAACCGTCGAACGGCGTGCTGAGCCTGCTGAAGAAGCTCAGCGACAATCCACGCAACATTGTGGTGATCGTCAGCGGCAACACGAGGGACACCATGGAGGAGCACTTTGGGGGGCTTGATGTGGCCCTGCTCGCCGAGCACGGGTTCTACTACCGGCCTCTCAAGTACGTTCCTTCGAGCTGCCGCCGCCCCTGCCTGCCCCCGAGCTTGTCTCTCACTCTCTCCCCGACTCTCGCGCTCACACGCCAGGCGCGTGCTGGACATCATCTCGGAGGAGCAGGAGGAAAACAAGCAGTCGGGTCTCCTTCGCCGCACGCCGTCGCTGAGCTCGCTGCCAATGGACAGGAACGGGTGGCGCACGCAGTACCTGGGGGACAGCTCGTGGATGGACGCGGTGCGGCCCATCTTTGACTTCTTCTCGGAGCGGACGCGAGGGAGCAAGCTCGAGTGCCACGGCACCTACTTCACTTGGAACTACCGCAACGCAGACCCGTTCTACGGCGAGTCGCAGGCGCGGGCCCTGCGGCTGCACATGGACAACAACTTTGGCAAGTGGCCCATCGAGGTCAGCATCGACAACAAGACCATCCTCGTGCGCAACCACGACGTCAACCCATCGTCGGTGGTACGCCATTCCTCTCCCTCCTCTCATCTTTTCGACAAGCATCCTGTCCTGATGTACTTCGTGTGTATGCTGTGTGTATGTGTTGTGCGTAGCTGAACCGAGTATTGCGGGATGTCGCTGCCGAGGGAGCGCTGGTCGACTATGCGCTGTACGTGGGCACAACAGCGGTGGATCACGGGGCCATTGCTGGCCAGAACCCGGAGGTGGACCTCTTCTCGTGTCTCGTGGGCAAGAAGTTTGGCTCGGCGTCCTTCCTCCTCAAGGACCCGCTCGCGTTCGGCCAGTTTCTCGATCGTCTCGCCCGGCTCTAAGTGAGATGTCCCGCACCGTGTGAGCGTTCATCGTTGTAGAACATGGGGAAGATCCTCAGTGCCTAGGTCTCCTTCGCCCCACTCCAATTATGAGTGGGTTGTTGCGCGAGAGGCTTTCCTTCCTTTTCCCCGTTCGTGCGGCTGCTCGGGAAAGCAAAAAAGAAAAGAAACAAATATAGAGCACAAGGAAGTGGCTGGCGAAGAAGCGGGTAGGAGGACGTAGGAGATTGTCAGACTAAAATGCAAGGACGGGCAGCTGCACGAACGAGCCCTTCGATAGAGCATCGACCGGCTTCCTTTCACTTGACCCACTCAGTATCCGATTCAGTAGATTGGGGCGCACCTGCACCCGTAACACCTCCCTCTTCGGCACAGCGGCGACGCCCGCGAACGAGCAGCGGCTCAGCCTTTGTACAGTCTCTTACTGGCATGGGCACTACCCTCCCATTCGGGCCACGCATTAGCAAAGGTTCGCCTTGTTGATCAATTTGGCTTTTGGGCTCTGCTATTTCTGACGATTTGTTCAACGACGCAGAAGTGGGCGATACCTTTGCCGCCTTCTTTACGCCAGCTCTCCGAGCTGAGCTAGAATACAGCCAATACGAGTTCGAGGTACCTGACCTCGCAGTCTACGCCTCGCTCCCTGCGCTCACCTCACACCTGCCATGTGGCATCATGATGCCCGCGATTCCTGGTACACAAAGGAGCGAAGAGGAGATGGACCACAGGTGGAGCTCGAGGACACGGCACAGGTGCTGCAGACTGTGCACAGGGAGCTGGACTCATGCACCGACCTGGTGGGCGATGTGCTGGGTGATATCACTCAACAAGGTTCGAGATGCTATGGATAGCTGTACTTCATCGAAGTGTAGTTTCCATTGATTACGTTCTCTCCTCGTAGTGCACAACATTTCGTGTATGATAGGCATGCAGCTGCTCAAGGCCAGCGCCAACCAGGTACCACGCCATCAGCTCGACTGCACGTACCTTCCTTGACGCTTGTGATTTATCGTTTGCCTGCGCGCTACAGTCCAAGTACGAGGCGGAGAGCAGACAACGGAAAGAGGAAGAGGCAAAGGTGAAGACCGACTTCATGGTGGGCATCGAGGAGGAGCGGCGGAAAGTAGATGCCGAGTTTGCGAACGACGTCATCCGGCTCGAGCACATGTATCGAGTCATGGCCGACACCGATTGAACCCACAGCTGTCTTTGTATGTAAATACAAACAAATTTTAAACAAAAGAAAAATCACGAGAAACCGAGAAAAGGTGCTGGAAACTGAAATTCTGCTGGTGTTCGTCGAAGATTGAAGAACCGCGTTCGATGCGTTGCCGCGAAATTGCGTAAGGTGCAAGTCATTCGTTCATTTGCTGCCCCATCGTCATTCTATTCTCCCAGATTTGCTCAAGGAATCGAAAGACCTTAAGATGTCGTTTCAAATTGAGTGGCCCACCCTCGATGAGATCACTTTAGAGAAAATCAAGGCACAAATCACCGAGGTTATGAACAAAGGCGAGCTCCCTGATGCCATCTGTGACGTCATGCGAGTTACCGATCTCAACCTTGGCAGCACTGTACGCGCCTCACCGCCATCCGCGGGCCTTCTCTTGGCTGAGCAGGCATTCATCATCGCGAGCACCTCACTTTCTGCCAGGCACCCACACTTCAGTTCTTGGACATCCCGGACGTGTCTGAGGATGGGTTTGAGGGTCACTTCAAGGTGGCCTACGCCGGCAACGGCAGCATCACCCTCCAGACCAAAGTGCAGGTGCGCTCTTCCTTCCCGGTGTGAGCGGTGCTGCGCCTCCACACGTGCGCGTCGCTGATCGTGGCGTCGACACCACAGGTAAACCCGTTCTCGGCCAAGACAGCGCCGAGCAAGCGGGCGCTGCGACACCTGGGCAGCCTCATCGCGCACGAGCCGATGGTGGTGCCCCTGCGCATCACCATCTCGCAGGTGCGGATCGACGGGGACCTCGTGCTCAACATCAAGAAGCGCACCACGGCCCGCGACCCGCGGAGCGACGGCAGCCTCGTCCTCGAGAACACCAACACCGCCTCGTCTCGCGCCGTCGATGAGGTGTCGATACCGCACGTCGCCGCCCAGTTTAAGGCCGACCCGCTGCAGAGCGTGAACATCTCGTCGAGCTTCGACGACTTTGGGTCGGTGAAGGACTACCTCCAGGAGCAGGTCGAGGGCTCTCTCCGCAAGCTCTTTGTCGAGGACTTCCCACAAATCGTGAGCGGCATCAACAAGCAACTCGAGACCCCGCCCGCGAAGAACAACACCGTCGTCGTGGTCGACCCCAAGTGACCCTCTCTCTCTCTCTTTTGAAGGTGATCAGGCGGGCGATGGTCGCGATGAACATGGTGGAGGTGTGTAAGTATGTCGAGAGTTGCTGGGTCAAGCTCAGCTGCCTATTTATTTTACCAAAGACAAACGCCGGTAATGTAAAGGAGATAGTGAAGATGACCTCGTCTTTTGTTTTGTTGTTGTTTACATTTGGCGAACCGCGAAGTAGCGGTAGTAGCAGCGGTCGGCGACGAGGTGTTGGAGGGAGGGCATCTTCTTCTGGGCCATGTACAACAGTGGTCCCATGCCCGCGATGAGCATCCCCGCCAACGGGATGCGCCAGTTGCTGTAGAACAGCGACGCCACGATCGCCACCAGCACCACCGACGGCGTCAACCCGCACACCAGCACGCCTGCGCTCCCCACCACCATCAGACACCGCCCCTCCTTGTAGGCGAGAGAGAGATTGGGGGGAGGGGAGAGGTTACCTACGCGACCGAAGGGAAGGATGGAGGGAATGGAGAGGTGGGGCTGGTTGAAGGCCAGGCGGATGAAGGTGGCGCAGAGGAGGAAGGCGTGGGAGGCATAGAGGAAGGACTCAACCTCGACCAGGTAGGAGAAGTCAAAGAGCACCAACACGCAGGTGGTGAGCGAGAAGAAGACGATGGCCGCCACCGGCGTGCCGAACCGCTCTGGCACGAACTGGAACACGGACGGGGCCATCTCGTCCTTGCTCAGCGAATGCAGTGCCGTAGATGAGGTGTGCAGGTAGGCGTTGTACGTCCCTGTCCTCCCCCGTTGTCAGCCATATAAAATAAAATGAAAAAATGACAAAAAAAAATACGAGAGCAGAGGGTAGTCGCTCACCCATGGTGCTGACGAGTCCTCCGGCGATCATCATGTACAGCAGCCACGAGCCAAAGCCCAGCTCTTCTGCGAGCACCGGGTAGGCGCCCTGGGTGATGTCCGTCGACCAGTCCTGGGAAGGAGACGACAGTGAGACCCGAGCTTGTGTGCGCGCGGGGGTGTGTGGTGGCAAAAACCTTGGCCGTGGCGATGGCCGTGGCGATGGGGAAGAGGTAGGTGACGAGCATCAGCGCCACCGAGAAGAGCATGGCCAGCGGGTATGTCCTCTGCGGATCCTTGACATTCCCTGTTAAAAAAAACACTCCATTAGGCTAAAATTTATTTATAAAATATGAATTCAAAAAATATTAATTATTTTCACATACGGTAATCATTTATAGCGCTTTGGTGGAGGGAGCAAACCGGCGAGGAAGCCGCTGTACTCGTAGCCGCAGGTGGCCCAGATCAAGACTGAAAGGTAGAGGCCCACGTCGCTCTTGCGGTTGGAGGTGTCGACGAGGGTGGCGAAGGAGAAGTGAGAGGAAAAGAGGCCGAGGATGATGAAGAGGACGAAGGGGAAGAGGGAAGAGAGGGAGAAGAACTGCGAGGTCTTGTCGATGATCTTGGGCCCCATGATGTTGAGGAAGCACGCAAAGCCTATGTACACCACGCTCACCAGATACGCCTGCCACGGGTTCAACGAGACCACCTCCTGTGGCGGCATCGCGGTGTCGACAACGACCGCCCCACGTCAGCCGTGTCTCGCCGCCTCCCCTCTTTCCCCGATCCACGCAATCAAAGCTTGGCTTGGGGCGAGAAACCTTAAGGTAGTCGACAAAGATCAGCGGGTAGAGGGCTTGGTCCACGATCGCGACGACCATCATGCTGGACGGTCGTTGAGGCAGGCAGGCAGAGGCACCGATGAGATGAAGGCAGAGCGTGCGGGGAGGAGGAGTGGAGTGGGGCGGGTACATCCATCCATCGACGAAGGGAATGAGGGGACCCCACGCCTGCTTGCCCCACAGGATGAAGCCAGAGTGGGAAGGCATCGCCGACGCCAACTCTGCTGTCATCATCGCCATCGGCAGGCTCCATATCTGTGTGTGTGTGTGTGTGTGTGTGTGTGTGTGTGTGTGTGTGCGCGCGCGCGCACGACGAGCCACACCACGTGAACACTCACTCCACGGCACAACAGCAGCAAGAGGAGGAGCGAGGACAGACCCAAGGGATGGTGAGGATGCCAGCAAGGGCGTAGAGCGGGGGAATGGAGCCGCCGAGGTCTTCGGTCCCGTAGGCACCGCCGCACACGAGGAAGAAGACCAGCGCCACGAGGCCAAAGACGGAGTGCACCTTGGTGCTGTCCTGCTCGACCACCGCGGCGCCGAGGTCCATCTCCGTGGCCTCCACGCCGCCGTCATCGTCGCCGTCACCGCCGCCCTCTTCAACGAACATGTCACGCCCGCTGGCATCGTCGTGGTGGTCGCGTTCGTAGTCGTCGATGAGGGTGACCTTCTCGTCTCGCACGTCGGCGTGGTCCACGACGTCGGCTGTGGGCTGAGCGGCATCGAAGGAGTACGAGCGAGGTGAGGAGGGAGAAATGAACGTCTCGCCATCCTTGAGGATGACCACTGACCCGTCTCTTCGGTTGTTCACGATCATCAGTTCCTCATCGGCAGGGTTGGGTGGCGAATTCGAATGACGATGGTGGAGGATCCTGTCGAAATTGTAGTAGGAGGATCCCTCTGGCCTCGTCTCCCTCTCTAGCAGGCTGGCGGACGCTCCAGGGATGGAGATGGGCACAGATTGGCCTTCTATACCCTCCCCATCCTCCTCAGAGCCTGCGCTGAACTCGCTGTCGTCGAGCGGAGAGAAGGTAGGTGGCTCGCTGAACGAATCCATCCCAATTAAGACTGTCACTTCAATCTTTGAGTGTTCTCCCTGCTCGAATACCAATAGCGCCAGAGGGGTTCTTGTTTTTTTTTTTTTTTTTTTTGGTTTTAAATTACCGCAGATGCGACCCGGAGGATCGCTGGCTCAACACACTGCTACGCCAACGTACGAAACGATTGTGTTGGGTGCCGGTGCGGCGGGCCTCACTGCTGCCTCCTTCGCTGCTGGTATGCTTAACTCACAGCGATACGCGAGATTAGCGTGGGATGCTTACACTGTGGTTTGAGAAGGCGCCGAGCGGCGCGTGCTCGTTCTTGAGGGTATGAAGGAAGCAGGCAAGAAGATTCTCATGAGCGGGGGCTCGCGCTGCAACGTGCTGCCGGCAGCCGTTGACATCGAGCGCGACTACTTCACCGCCCAGACCGCGGCCGCTTCGGGCAAAGGCGGGCGGCGGGCCACAGCCTCACGCAAGGCTCTACAGCGGTACTTATCTGATTCAATTCAATTCAATTAACTACTTATTTATTCCATTAAAATAATATATTTTTTATTTTTAATTAAAAATAACACGGCAGAATATTCTCGACGTGGAGCGTTGAGGAGTGCCGGCGGTGGATGGAGGAGGAGGTGGGCCTGGAGCTCGCCATGGAGGAAGACACCAGCAAGTGGTTCCCCCGCAGCAATTCGGCGCGCGAGGTGCGGGACAGGCTCGTTGCGGTAGCGCTCAACAAGCGGGTTGAGTTGCAGTACAACAAACGCATCACACGCCTACGACGAGGTTCGTTTGACGGCCTCATCTCTCTGTCTGGCCAGGCGACGGCCACAGCGTGAGTGGCGACCAACCCGACTGACATTGGTCGCTGGCTTGCACACGTAGACAGTGATTCTGGCATGTGGTGTTGTGAAGGCGAAGGCGGAGACCAGTACCGCGCTCCTCGCGTGCTGGCCATGGGCGGCAAGAGCTTTCCCGCCGTCGGCACGGATGGCAAGGGATACCAGCTTGCGCAGGCGCTCGGCCACACGATTCAACCCGTCTATCCCGCCCTCACCCCGCTCACAGGTGACTCCCCGCCCCACATGGGCCTGCTCTCCGCCCGCCGTTCTTGCTCAGTTTGCTGTGATCAAGCCCAAGTTGAACTCAACATGGCCGGTTGCCCGTTTTGTTCAGGTCCTCATCCGGGCAGGCACCAGCTAGCGGGGGTCTCCCTTAACGTGGGCATCACTGCCGAAGCCGGCCCGACGCGCACGGCGGCCCATCGCACAGGTAGCCTGGCTTGCCTCAACGCTTTGCGTGTCGACGCCTCTCCTTCTCCCCCTCTCCCCCTCCTCTTTATGCATCATGCCAGGCGTGGTGTTGGGTAGTCTCACCCTCCTAAGGCTTCCTCTTCACGCACAGGGGCTACAGCGGGCCCTCCATCCTCGACCTGTCGCACCACGCAGTGATCGATATCGAACGATTGCACCAAGTGACCGATCAGAGTGCCAGTGATAACGCAACGAGGACGACGACGACAGCGACAACGAGTGTGACTACGACGGTGAACTGGTGCGACACGTCTGAGGAGGTGTGGCGCGACCTCTTCCTCTCGGCCCTGGCCAAGGGCGGGAGTGCTACCCGACTCGTGAGCAACATGTTGGGCGAACGGATGCCGCATCGGCTGGCCGTCGCTCTGTGCGAAGAAGCCGGCGTGGCCAACCAGCGGGTGGCCGACCTCACCAGGGAAAAAAGAGAGGCACTGATCGGCCTGTTAACCCACTACCGCCTGCCCTATACCGGTATACCCTGCGACTTCTCTTTTCTTATTTGTTATTTATTATTTATAGACATTCGCCAGGCGATTTTGGCTAGATTTTTGTAACAAGCATTTTTCTGTTTGAATGCGTAGGGCACCAGGGCTACGGGAAGGCCGAAGTGACCGGAGGCGGCGTGAGTCTGGAGGAGGTCATCTGGGAGACCCTCGAGAGCGGCATCGAAGCCAACAAGGGCCTTTTCTTCTGCGGCGAAGTGTTGGACTGTTTCGGCAGAATTGGCGGCTTCAATTTCTATTGGGCCTGGTATGACCATCCCATGCTGCACCCATATCCCCCAGCTGGCGATCTGTCCACAGCCGATCTTCTTCTGTAGCGGCTCACGTGCTTGTGTGTGTTGTGCATGCGTCTACGTGCGTGCGTGCAGGCTCACCGGCCGACTGGCGGGCATCAATGCGGCGCAAGGTCATGTCCATTCATCGTGAGACCGGTCTCCCACACGACCCTCCGCTTTTCTTTCCGTTCGCTCGCTTTCTTTTCTTTCCATTCGGCTAAGCTGGCCAGAAAAGGTAAGCGCGTTTTTTTCTTTTTTCAAACCACGGCCCTCGAGTTACGAAGCGAGGACACCGCACCGCCGAGTGGCCACCTTAACCTTTACCAAGTGAAAGGAGTGGGGTGGTTCGCTGCAGGCAAGGGGTGGACTGGTTGGTTCGAAGAAGGACGGAGAAGGAACAGGGAACAAGACGACCTTTGGGGGCGAGGAAGGGAGGGTAGGGTGGTAGCCACAAGAACAGGTAAGAAATAGAAGATGCTCGGACGAGAGAAAAAAGAGGAGGAGAAGAAGAAAGAGAAGTCGGGCTTCTTCCAACACTTTAGCTTGAGAAGGAAGACCGTCAACGATGCAACACCGAAACCACACAGCAGCGGAGATGACGAACGACCATCGATCCAGTCTAAAGACACATCGAACTCATGGAGCGCCTACGGCAGCACATCGGGTGGTACTCCCACCGTCACCACCTTCAAACGCGACACCTTTCGAGATAGGTCGCCTATCGAGACCCCGACGATCAGCGTCGACGATTCGGCGGCCCAGACTCGTGACACGCGACCAAAGTCGCGGCTACAACGGGCGTCGTCGATGATCCGGCGGGGCACGACGGCGACGACGCGAAAGACGCGGGAGGAGACGGCAATCGAGATGTTCTGTAGGAGTACAGAGGTGGAGAACATCAGCACGAAGGATGAGAAGAAGAAGAAGGGCTTCTTTGGGAGGGACAAAGATGAGGGCGACGGGATGTCAGACAACAAGCGACGGTCGCTGACGATAAAGTCCAAGATGGAAGACGGCATGTTCAGGAAGGGGGAGCCCGGTTACTTCATCAAGGAAATCAAGAAGAACTCGACGACGTCTTCGTCATCAGCAAAGCGGGCGGCGAGGGGCAACCGACAGCTGGAGACGCTGGCCGAGCTCAAGGACCAGCTGCGGGAGGCCAACGAGGCTTGGGTGCAAGAGTTTGTGCGGGAACCCTTCCGCGGGGTGCTCGCGCTGCTGGAGGCCATCCACGAGAAGCAGCGCAAGCAGCAGACAGGCACCGACCTCTCGGTCCAGGCCGCATGCCTCGAGTGTCTGCGCGCGCTGGCCAATACTGCGGCGGGCCTGGCACAGCTCATGAACGCCCCGGCCACCAAGAAGGTGGCCGCCCTCTTGGCCTCGCGCGATACACACATTAAGGGCGCCGCTCTGGAGCTGCTCTCTTTCGTGTGCCTGGTGCCTCCCAAGGGCGTCCCCCTGGTGCTCGAGGCCATGAGCCACTACCGCATGGAGCACCGCGAGCCCACGCGGTTCCACGGCCTCGTGCAGGCCATGCGGTCTGAGGACAAGAACGTGACCTTCCTCATCAACGCCCTCTTCTTCATCAACTCCATCGTTAACTCCCCCGAGGATCTCAAGACCCGGCACGACCTCCGCAAGGAGTTCATAACCCTTGGCCTCCTCGACATCATCCGCTCCTTCAAGGAGACTTGGGCTATCTCCTCTTCTGAGCTCAAGACTCAGCTCAAGGTCTTTGAGGAGGAGATGCAGCACGACGCCCAAGAGGAACGACGACTGGGCGCCGCCCAGGCCAGCGCTGTCGACAAGAATAACCCCGAGGACATCTTCCAGGTCGTCTACCGACAGGTCAAGGACACCCCCTACTACCAGTCCTTCATCAATAGCATGGGCAACATGCTGCAGCTCAGTTCCACCAGCTCTGGGTCCGTCACTCCGCCCCTTCGTGTAGCCGATGTATCATGCAATTTGTGGAAGCTACGTTGTAACTGCTCACACGCTCGGGTCATGCTTTGTGTGCGTGCTGGTGTGGTCAACAGGCAACAGTCATGGGAGGCGGTGGAGTCGATGCTGTCGCAGTATCTGTCGCTGGCCGACCGGGAGGGCGCGACTGAGGTGGAGGTGATGCTCTTGCAGGACCTCGAGGAGCTCAAGCACAAGCACGAGCGCAAGATGCGCAACCTCAACAACCGAGTGCGCAGGGCCCAAGGCGAAAACGCCGAACTCTTAGAGCAGATCGAGAGGCTGCAGGCCCAGAAGCGAGAGGAGCAGAACGTGCGGCTTAAGGAGGGCATCAGCCGCGCCCTCAGCAGTGGCCTCGGCATGGGAGCTCCAGGCGTCATGAGCGGTGCTGGCGGAGGAGGTGGCGGTGCCGGTGGCGGAGGAGGAGGCGGCGGTGCCGGTGGTGCCGGTGGTGCCGGTGGTGCCGGTGGAGGAGGAGGTGGAGGAGGTGGCAGCGGTGGAGGAGGAGGTGGCGGCGGCGGCGGCGGAGGTGGCGGCAGTGGGCCAGGCGGAGGCGGCCCCGGTGGGCCAGGCGGAGGTGGCGGTGGAGGGCCTGGAGGTGGAGGTGGTCCTGGTGGAGGCGGCCCCGGTGGGCCAGGCGGAGGGGGCGGGAAAGACGGAAAAGAGGCGGCTGAAGCGCCCAAGACAGATTTGAACAAGGCCATGGCGGTGGCGGCCCTGCCTCCGCCGCTCTCCCCTACCCTTCCGCCTCCAGGCGTGGCGGCCCCTCCCCCGCCCGGCATGGCGCCTCCCCCGCCGGGCGGCATGCCGATCGGCGCGAGCCGGTTGCCGCCCAAGAAGGCCGTCCACCCCAACGTTAAGCTCAAGCACCTCAACTGGACCAAGATACCGGCTACCCTCGTACGAGCCCTCCCCACGGCGTGCTGATTGGTCTCAGGCGACCTATCGCCAACACTCTCGCATCGCAGGTGAACCAAAGCTTCTGGGCCGGCGTCGACGACGACAAGGTGCAATTCGACAGGCAGGAGCTCGAGAGCATGTTCGCAGCCACCGCTGTCTCGCCCAGAGTGTCGGCACCGGGGGCTCCCAAGGCCTTGGCCAAGCCCAAAAACATGCTCATCACGCTAATCGACATGAAGCGGGCCAACAACTGCGGTACCACTCCTTGTCGACTGGCCCCACCCTCGCCTCAGCGCCTTACCGGCAACTCTCTTCCCAGCCATTATGTTGTCCCGGTTTAAGTCCTCCTTCGAGGACATCCGGAAGGCCATCCTCACCCTCGACGAATCCATGCTCGACTACGAAAAGGTTCCCCCTTCCGCCTTCGGCTCATTGCCAGCCCTAAGCCAGCCAACTCACGTGTATTGATGGCCGACGCCACTTGCACTATCCCCAACAGGTGCTCAAGTTGATGGAATTCGTGCCCACGAAAGAGGAGATCGACTTGATCGTGGACTACCCCGAAGATAAGGCGAAGCTGGGCAAAGCCGAGCAGTTCTTCTGGGAGATCAAGGACATCCACCACTACGGCGAGCGACTCAAGGCGTGGGCGTTCAAACTCAAGTGCCGCGAACAGATGGACGAACTCCGGCCAGTATGCTCTCACTCTCACTCTCACCTCACCCATCTGTTGTGCCATCTGACACCACACGCGAACGACGAACGCATCAGGACATCACCGCTGTGCTGGAGGCGTGCGAAGAGGTTCAGAAGAGCAAGAAGTTCAGGGGCGTGCTGGAGGTGGTGCTGGCCGTGGGTAACTACATCAACGGCGGCACTCATCGAGGCGCGGCTTACGGATTCAAGCTCGACGCCCTCACCAAGCTGCAGGACACCAAATCGACAGACAACAAGAGCAACCTGCTGCAGTACCTGGCCCTTCTCATCCAAACGAAGTATCCCGACCTGTTGGGCTTCACAAAGGTGAACACCGCTCTCCCGTTTGTCATTGGCGCGTCCACTCCTGTGCTCACATGATACGATGGGCGCGGTGATACACACGCGCAGGAGCTCAAGCACGTGCACCAAGCCTGTCGAGTGTCGTTCCAGATCGTAAAGGCGGCCTTGGAGCAGCTGAGGCGAGGGTTCACACAGTGCAAACAGGCCATGAGCCTCGTGTCCAATAGTGTCTACCAGGACGAGTACGACAAAAAGTTCACGCAGGTGCTCTACCCCCCTCACACCCCCCTCGATAGTGGAGGAGATGCAGTGTTGCGCTCACAGTCGTTTGCCCCTCTTGTCTTTCTGTCCTCCAGCAAATCCTCCAGTTCATTAGCTCCTGCCAAGGCGATTTCAACGACATCGAGAGCGACTACAAGGAGATGGAGGAGAACTTCGAAAGGGTCGTCGAGCGCTTTGGCGAACCCATCTCCAGCACTCCGGAGCAGCTCTTTGGCATGGTGCGCCTTGTCGACTCCTCTTACTCCCCCCATCCCTCTTGACTTGACGTGGCTGACTCCACCACACGCCAATACAGCTGCACACGTTCACAACAGCGTTCGAGAGAGTGCACGAGGAAAACATGAAGAAGGCCGAACTCAAGGCACGACAGAATCGGGGGCCAGGAGGAGGATTCAATCCTCGCCCACCACCGGGCGCGCCCCCCGGCGGCCCTCCACCCGGCCTGCCCCCAGGCGGGAAGCCCCAAAACATCGATGAGGTAGTCAACCAGCTCCGAAGCGGCGCCCTCTTCCGTCAGCGGCGCGCCGAGAACGACAAAGGAAAGGGTGCGGCGGACTCGGGAGATCCAAAAGCGGAGGGCGCTCAGGAGAGCAACAACGTGTAGAAGAAGGCGACGGTGTTTGATAAAAACTGTACCAGCAATTTAGAAAAAACTCTATTACCCAAGGGCTGGCGCCAGGTTAGAAAGGATCGGTCGGCCGAGGCCGAAGGGGACTCTGCTCAGAGGGCCGCCTTGGGGCGGCGGTGGGCCTCACCGAATTCGAGCTGGAGGGTGATGTTGACTTCGTGGCTCGCCGGCCCGTAGAACTGAATGGGCCCTGGCCACGCCCGTGGTCACACGCGGGCACGCGGTGAGATCAAGCTGCCGACCCACTCACACACTTGGCCTCATCGCCGCAGGCACTGGAGCGCTGGCACGTACCAGGGTTGCGGTAGTGTTCCCCCCGAGCCCACTTCTCGCGGTGGCGGAGGAGCTCCTTGTAGGGCGCGGCGTCGAGATCGACGAGAGCCTTGCGGATGACGGGCACGTTCTTGCCCTTGCGCCTCTCGATGTTCATCAGCGCCGTCAGCGGCAGCCCCCCGCTCTTCCACTGATCAGGCGGGGCCGTGAGATTGGAGACCGACGCCATGTAGCCGGTCACTCCGTGGTCCAGCAACGCGCCCGCCGTTCTGTCGTGGTGTTTGACACATACACACACACACCATTGGTATCAGAACCGGTTTGCCGGGCAAAAGCACCAAACCAACACGCGCAGTGTACCTGCCCAAGGCGTAGCAGTAGTTGGAGTCGAAGTTGGAGGGGAGGCCGCAGCGGCCCTCGTAGCCAAAGAAGTGGCCCATGGCCGAGAAGCTGCCCTTGAACATCCCGCTGGCCTTACGCCTCTTCAGCTCCTTCGTGACCAGATGGATGAACAGCTTCTCCGTCTCGATCTTGGACACCTGAGGCTCGCGCAACGCGTCGACACAGTCGGTGTGAGCGCGTAGCCACGCGTGCGCGAGGGCGCATGGTTGGGCACCTGAACGTTGCCGTGGGGGTCACGGTCGAGCAGGAGCTCGTGGCGGATGGCGCTGGGCAGGAAATCATACACGGCCCGCGATTCGTCGGTCAGCTTCTCGCTCACCACGTCGGCCGAGTTGCCCTTGGCCATCAGCTCGTTGAGCTCGGAGATGAGCCGGTGCACCTCCGGCACGAATTCGATGAGGCCCTCGGGCAAAAGCACGATGCCAAAGTTCTTGCCCATCTTGGCGCGCTCAACGATGACGCGACAGATCTCGTTCGTCAGGTCGGACAGCGTCTGCTTGCGCGCCGCCACCTCCTCTGCGCACGCACACAGCACACAAATCACGCCACACGTCAGACGCTGAGCGCAGGCGCCAGGCCAGGTCGTGCATGAGCGCGCTTGTACCGCCGATGAGGGTGATGTTGGGACGGGTCTGCAGAGCACACTCGAGGGTGATGTGCGATGCCGACCGGCCCATGAGCCGAATGAAGTGGTAGTACTTGCGCGAGCTGTTTGGGGAGGAGCCGAGAGGGCGCGGCATGCCGTACTTAGGGTGAGGAACACGCTCTGCGCACTCTGCGCGTGTGTGGGGTGAGGGCGTGCCTGTTGGCGTCGGTGGCGATGTTGCCGATGAGCTCGCTGTAGATCATACACGCGGTGTCGAACCCAAAGCTCACTTCCACACCGAGCGAGCTCTTGAGATCGCCGTCGATCGTCTTGGGTACACCCACCACCTGCCGACGCCCAATACAACGACGCAAAGTGAGTTGGCCACATGCTCCGCCCAACACACACACTGCACACTGCACACTGCACACTGCACACTGCACACTGCACACTGCACGCTGCACGCTGCACGCTGCACACTGCACACTGCACACAGTGGAGAGAGTGAGAGCTCTCCCGCAGATGAGAGAAACGTGCATTGGTCTTGAGGTGGTGCGATTTGAAGTACTCGGCGAGAAGAGCAGCGTTGGTGTTGGAGTCGTCGCCGCCTGGGGTGCACAGAACAGTAAACGTTGGCATTGCGTGCGTGCATGAGTGCGATTGTCGTGGCAGGGGTTACCGATTATCACGAGGCCGTCGAGACCCAGGTTTTCGCACACCACGCGCGAGGCCAAGAGCTGCTTCTCCGTTTCGATCTTGTCCCTACCCGTACCTGAAAGAACGAACGATGACAATAACAACGCGGAGGCGTGGGTTTAGGCGGGTCGTATCAGGACGGGACACTGGAATCATGGGAGATGAGCTGGCAGGCACCGATGATGTCGAAGCCGCCCTGGTTGCGATACTTGGCCACGAGGGGAGCGTCGATCACGACGTAATCGCCCTTGATGAGACCGATGGGGCCGGCTG
Organism: Acanthamoeba sp. SK_2022b; assembly: GCA_027943245.1. Lineage (NCBI taxonomy): Eukaryota > Discosea > Longamoebia > Acanthamoebidae > Acanthamoeba > Acanthamoeba sp. SK_2022b. The sequence goes on along the minus strand of JANDJZ010000017.1, from coordinate 6,852 downwards.
TGGGAGAGAGTGAGCGACCGGAGGCCAGGGAAATGTGCAGACAGACTACGGGGGGCGGAGAGGAGTGGCCAGGGGGGGCCTACCGATGAACCCGTAGAGCTTGGAGTGCGGGTGGCCAGCGGCAACGTAGTCGAACAGACCCGCAATCACGTTGTGGCCGCCAGCAGCCTGACCACCGGACAGCACCACGCCGATCTGTGTGTACGGCGCCCGAGCATCAGCTGCGCGGTGCACCAGGCGCGCACGGGAATGCAGAAGAAGGGCAAACCCGCAGAGGAGAGGAGCTGGCGCCGTCAGAGGTGGCCGCCTCGAGCTCGACGCGGGGTTGCCCAAAGATGTGCGGCAGTCGCTTCTCGATCTCCTCTGTTCCATAGGAAGATCAGCCGTCCACCACGCTACGCGAAAGTTGCAAATTCACTATTATGAATCTTTCCGTTGCATAAAATGCCTTGTACCGGGCTGGGATAGAGATGAGGTGGGATGGGCGTGGCGACGCAGGCTGGTCCTTCCCCGTAGTGTAGGCGGAATCGGCGGCCGGTGGGCCAACCGCGCCTTCTGAAGGGTGCTCACCTCCACCGCTTCTGCCATTGTTCTGTTGAGGGACAAACAATGAAGTGATATTTTTTGGTTTCATTTTTTTTGTTTATTTTTTGTTTCTCTTTAAGGCACAAGATGGAAGGAGGTGAAGCCAAGCCGCTGGGTCATGTAATTGAAGGTATGTATACTCCTCTCGCATCTGATGGTGACCAATCGATTATGCAGTTTGTTAAATTTCAGTTGTGTAGGCGAGGAAAGCGAAGAGGAAGAAGAGGTGGATGAGAGCGATGGAGAGTTGAGTGAAGAGATTCGAGTAAAGACCGCGGCTGCCGGTGGCCTGGTCTTTGATGGCGAAGATGACGAGGTCCTCCCTCAACACCTGCACCACCGTTTACCCACACGTTGCTCACACGCAGCGTGTCATGCTGTGCACGGGTTGGGCAGGAAGAGGAGGATGACGAGATCGAGCGCGGCAGCACCCAAGTCGCCGCTCGGGCCAGCGCCGATGTTGGTGCCGAGGTCCAAATGGTCGACCACGGCGAGGAGCGACGCGGGAGCGACGCTTCCGCCGGCTTCGAGACAGCCCAGGCCGCCGCGGGCGCCAACGCTTCGGTACCTCCTTGCACGCTCTGTGTACGCATTGGGCCTTCTTTCATCAGTTGACGCTCATAGTCGTTTGTTGAATGGATTGTTCATCGTCATCTAGGCGGACGCCAAGGCGGGCGCTGCGCCGTATACCCCCCTGGGCGCGTTCAGCGACGCCATCGCGCCGCTGCTGAAGACGACGCGCAAGAAGGGGCTCATCCAGGAACAGAGGTGAGACCTGCCTCGACCTTTCGTTCATCGAAGAAACGAAAAGTTGCCTCACCACCATTTGCGTCTTCTCAGTGCGGTCGAACGCAAGATTCAACGGCACAACCAAGGCATACGAACGACGATCAACGCGAAGCTCCACCATACCTTCCAGGTACTATCGTTCGACTGAGAGGGAGGGAAATGATCGACTCTGATTGGCAACTGTGCGTTGTGTGTAGTCGACGCACAAGGAGGTATCGCAGGTCTCCCATCAGTTGGATCTCGTCCGAAACGTCACGCAGGTACCGGAACCGATACACCTGCGCATCCTCCCTGCTCGGGTTCTCACACCTTCGTGTGGTCCTCCAGGATCTGAACATCAAGGTGCACAGCATCAACGACGATTTGGAGAAACTGACTGCCAGCATCGACAAGACATGCGGTTCATTCCTGCAGCTGCTCCAGCCCTCTCTCCAAGGCCACACCATGCACACGTGACGCGTGTGGCGCTCCGTATTTATTTTTGAAGAATGCACGGAATTTGCAGCCGTTTCAGGTTGCCTTTTGAGCTGAACCAGTCCACGGTGGTCCAAAACTAAAGCTGCCTTTGATAGAGAACGTAAGATAATCACAACACACATTCTGTACGATGGGAAACGCGCAACAAATCCCCAAGAGAGATCTCGAGGAGTGGAAGAAAAAGTACAACTGTACGCCCCCCCCCTCCACAGCACCTAGTTTCCTGGAGATTCATTATCATCATAATCAATTGATTGTGTTTTTTTGCAGTGCCCAAGGATAAGGTCGACCTCACCTTCAGGGCCTTCAACAGCCAGAAGGGCAAAAATGGTCAGATTACCAAAGAAAAGTTCCTTGACGTGATGACAAAAGAGGGGGCTGCAGAGAGAGAATTCGCAGAGGCGATCTTTGAATCGTTCGACAAAGACAGCAGCGGGTACGCTTTATGTTGTTCTCCTTCTTCAAGTTCATTCTCTCAAAGCGCCTGCTTCGTCAGCACGATCGATGTGCGAGAGTACATGGCGCTTATGGGCGTGTCCTTTGGCGGCACCATCGACGATAAGCTCGAAGGTAAAATCCTTTTGCCACCTCCCTCTGCCTCTTTCGAAGACCAGTCTCAAGGGTGATCTTCCACAGCCTCCTTCCGGCTCTTTGATGAGGACGGTAATGGAGAACTCGACAGGCAGGAGGTTGAGCGCATGCTCATTCTCGTGATGAAGTCTATGGTATATGTCCTTCCCTTCGCTCTCTCCCGTCCCTTCTTTTTCTCATCTCCACCCATAGTTGAAGAAGATGTCTGCTCCTTCTGAGCAAGTGCTCAAGGCTCGCGAGGCTGAAATCCAGAGGATCATCGATGAGATTTTCGCCAAGGTCGACGCTGACGGGGTACGCACATGCCCGCCAGAGCCCTCTGCTCTTCGCTTCCCCTCTGGGTCTCTTTCCCGCTGCTCTGCGACTGCTCGCGCATCTAACACACCTCCTCGTTCTGTTCTGCTTCTGCTTGCAGAGCGGTACGATAGATTTGGATGAGTTCAAGGTGGGCTTCAAGGAGCATCCCGATATCTGCAACTTCTTCAAGCAGTTCTAAACCGGTCGGACGCTGTTGCTCCCTCAGTGCCGCTCTGCTTCAGAAGAGGCCTCAAAAACAATGTTTGTCTACGCAACTTCGCTTCTCCCTCTCTTCTTTATCTCTCCTTCAGCGAGTAACGGCCCACCTTGAACAACCACCGTGGCGCTTGAGGCAAGCTACGTGGACTCCACGGCATTGGCCACGCCGTCCTGTACGTGGTCGTTGGGCCTAACTACAAGCTCATCGTTGTCGCAAGGCACGTTTTAGGGCTTTCGTCGTTGAGTCATCGTAAATTCCCGACGTGGTATGATCTTGGTTGGAATGTGGCATACGCGTATTCGCGTGGAACAACACGACGCCGAAGCAGAGGGCGTCGTTGTCTGTTCCGTGTTCCTGCCTTGGTGTTGTGCGTCCTGCGAACTCTTGTGGGCGTGAGCATGGCCGAAGTGACAGCAGATGCGGGCGACATGCTTGAGGCAGAGAAGACACAGGACAGCAACCAGAGCGCAGAGCATCAGAATAACGAAGGCGGCAATGGGTCAGCGTCGCCAGTCCACGAAGAAGAAGAGATGCTTGGCCAACAACGTCTCAACGCTGCAGGCACCCACCCCTTTCGTAGGCGTCACACAATAGGCTCACTCCTCAACCTAATCTTCAAATTTCGTGGATTAATCGCGCAGAGTACTCCCATGAGAACCTGTTCAGGCAGCGCCGCATCAAGAGCGAGAACTTTGTGGTATGTCTCTTTGTCTCGCTGGCGATACTCGAATGGAGATGAATGAAATCGTTGTGATGGAATGCAACAGTTGCATTTCGTGATTTAGTGATGCACTTCCGTAACACTAACGCTCTCGCATTGGTCGAAGGTGAGGCGGCTGGTGGGCAACTTCTTCGACCTGTGGAAGGCTTATGCGGGCTACCAGCATCTGCCAGGCGCACACGAACCCTTCCCGCGGACGGAAAACATAATCAAGAACGCGATGCTCAAGGACGAACGAGTCATCAAGGTATTCTCCTCTCCCTCGTCTTGCTATTATTGTTGTTACTTGCTGTGACGATTTATTTTCATTTTAGTTATCAAACAAATACAAATAAATAAATAAATAAATAAATAATAATTGCTCACCAACAAAAATGGTGACGGGGTGCAGGCCACGCAAAAGTATGCGATTGAAAAGAAGATGTCGGAGGAAGCAGCCAAGCGACACGTTGAAGACATGATCAGCAACATGATTGCCAGTTTCAGCTCACGCATCACGCGCTCGTTCGAGTACGTGATGACGAAAATTCTCAAGCGCCTATTCGTCTCCATCCACGTTGATGACCAAGGCCTCCGCATGGTATCATTCTCTCCGCGCTCCCACATGAACCGTGTGGTCATGGCCTCGCTCATTTCTATTGACATGGCGCAGGTCAAAGAGTTGGAAGAGAAAGGTGTGCCTGTGGTGCTCGTCCCCACGCACAAGTCGCATATTGACTACATCGTCATGTCCATCATCTGCTTCCACTACAACCTTCCTCTGCCCTACATCGCCGCCGGGGACAATCTCAACATCCCGATCGTTGGATATCTCTTCAGGTGCGCTGCCCCACTGCGCTCTCCTTTGTCCGCGCTTAATTCTCACAACAAGCGCTTTCTCTCTCTCTCTCTTCCCTCCTGTTATGGTGCTTCTGCGCGTGCGGCAACCAGGCGAGCAGGAGCGTTCTTCATTCGGCGCGAGTTTGCCGGCGACCCGCTCTATTCGTTGCTCTTCCGTTGCTATGTCGAACAGATTCTTAACGAATGTACGTCCACCGCCTCTGCACGGGGAGCACACGGCCAGGCGCTTACGTCAGCACCTGCGATGGATTGCGCGGTGGCTTGCAGCTTCGGTACTGGAGTTCTTCATCGAGGGAGGGCGCAGCCGCAGCGGCAAGGTGCTGCGACCCAAGATGGGCATGATGTCCGTCATCACCAACACCGTTCTCGAAGGCCAAGTCGACGACGCCATGATCGTGCCCGTGGCCATCTCCTACGACAAGGCAAGTCACCTACCCCCCCCCCCCAAGCCCGTTATTGAAGACGCGCTGACCGGTCGCAGGTGATTGAAGGCGAGGCCTACAAGAAGGAGCTGCTGGGCGGACAGAAGGAGCCCGAAACCGTCGCCGGCGTCATTCGCGCGGCGCGTCTCCTCAAGTTCAAGTTTGGACGCGTCGACGTCAACATTGGTATCCCTCGGTGCTCCCTTTTCCATCTTGTGATCGGCGTTGTGCCCACAAACCGTCTTTGCCCCCCCCCCCGCAGGCGATGCCATCTCGGTCAAGCAGTTCATCGCCAACCAGTACGTCCGACACCAAATGCGGGCTGAGCATGGGCCCGACGACCCCGTCGTGCGGCGTCTCGTCTCGGCTCTGGCCTACCGGTGCGCCTCCTCTTTCTCACGCCCAGCGCGGGTCGCCTTTGCTGTCCCCCCCCCACCCACACGCTGGCGGTGAGACGTGTACTGATTGGCCAGCGTTGGGCGGCGCGGGGGCTGTCTAGGGTGCTCTACGAGTGCAACAAGGTGACGGTGGCTCGGCCCACCGCGCTGGTCGCCACGGCTCTCCTCTCACACACTGGTCGCGGCCTGCCCATCACTCAATTACGCAACAAGGTCCTTCAACTGCGCCAGATGATCGTCGAGCGCGGCGGCTTCGTCGCCTCCCTCAAGGTATCACTAGCGCTCTCGCCCCATCGCGGTCTCCAGGAGCAGACTTGCTCATAGTGTGCTCGCATTTGTATTTGACCACACAGGAGGACAAGATCAACGCCCTCCGCATCACGGAAAACGCGCTGAACGTGCTCGGTAGCCTGGTGGAAAAGCACAAGCAGGGCACACACGAGACTGTCTACCAGCCAAAGCAACGGTACAGGGAGCTCCCTCCCTCTACCACGCGCCACTTGACCGCAAGTGCATGACTCTGACGGGTAGATCTCGTGCTGCGGTAGGCTGGAGTTGACCTTCTACAAGAATTCGATCATCCATTGGTTCGTGCTGGAGGGCATCGTGTCGACAGCTCTCTATGCTTCCATCAAACCTCACATCCGAGTGGCGCAGGTAATCCTTGCCTCCCCCCCTCCCATTCTCATGCCTGCCCATCTTCATCGTCATTGTCGCTGTCGTCGTAGACTCACCCGCCTCCCTGCTCACTTGTCCAGCCCGAGGACATCTCCAAGTTCAAAGTCAACAAGCGTGATCTGCTCAACGACGTGCGATTCGTTTCACAGCTCCTCAAGCTGGTGCGTTCCCGCCCCTGCCCTCGATCGCCACGTCGCCCTTCTTGCATCTCATCACGCGATCACGCGATCGCGTTTCGGGTCGCAGGAGTTCATCTACAAGCCATCGCCGGACATCGAGGTCAACTTTGAGCAGACGCTGAACCAGATGCAGGAACGCGGCATCCTCAAGCAGGAGCAGGTCGCCCGAACGGCGCTGCCCGAGGAGGAGCGAGAGGACGAGGAGTCGCCGACGATGGTCTCCATCCAGGCCTCGGAGGACGCTCAGGAGATGTTCCTCTTCCTGTGCTCCCTCTTTTGGCCCTTTGTCGACTCCTACTGGCTCGTCATCAACGCCTTCAAGAGCCTCCTGCCCAGCATCATCATGGAGAAGAACAACTTCCTTGAGCGAGTCAGGTATCTCGACCACCTCATCATCGTTTCACGCACACACGCACTCATCACTCATGCGCGCACGCAGGGTGTTCTCGATGGCGCAGTACTACAGCGGAGAGCTGAGCTTCATGGAAGCGTTGTCGACGGAGGGGCTCTCCAATGCGTTGGAGTTCTTCCACGAGCAGCGCGTGATCCGGTTGGATCGTGTGTCGCATTCCAAGGTGGTGACGATCAAGCTGCGCCACCAGTACCACCAAGGCCAGGGCGAGAAGCTGGAGGAGCTCATCTACAACATCGGCCG